>JAVSCE010016326.1:0-50917 GCA_032199065.1 Smutsia gigantea
TTTTGATGCAATTGTGAATGGAATTGTTTTTCTGATTTCTCTTTCTGTTAGTTCATCATTAGTGTATAGGAAAGCAACAGATTTCTGTGTGTTAATTTTGTATCCTGCAACTTTGCTGAATTCAGATATTAGTTCTAGTAGTTTGGGAGTGGAGTCTTTAGGGTTTTTTATGTACAATGTCTTGTCATCTGCAAATAGTGACAATTTGACTTCTTCTTTACCAATCTGGATGCCTTGTATGCCTTTGTTTTGTCTGATTGCTGTGGCTAGGACCTCCAGTACTATGTTGAATAACAGTGGAGAGAGTGGGCATCCTTGTCTTGTTCCCAGTCTTAGATGAAAAGCTTTCAGCTTCTTGCTGTTACGTATGATGTTAGCTGTGGGTTTGTCATATATGGCCTTTATGATGTTGAGGTACTTGCCCTCTATACCCATTTTGTTGAGAGTTTTAATCATGAATGGATGCTGAATTTTGTCAAATGCGTTTTCAGCATCTATGGAGATGATCATGTGGTTTTTGTTCTTCTTTTTGTTGATGTGGTGGATGATGTTGATGGATTTTTGAATGTTGTGCCATCCTTGCATCCCAGGGATGAATCCCACTTGATCATGGTGTATGATCCTCTTGATGTATTTTTGAATTAGGTTTGCTAATATTTTGTTGAGTATTTTTGCATCTACGCTCATCAGGGATATTGGTCTGTAGTTTTCTTTTTTGGTGAGGTCTTTTCCAGGTTTTGGTATTAGAGTGATGCTGGCTTCATAGAATGAGCTTCGAAGTATTCCCTCCTCTTATATTTTTTGAAAAACTTTAAGGAGAATGTGTGTTATTTCTTCTCTATATGTCTGGTAGAATTCAGAGGTGAATCCATCTGGTCCGGGGGTTTTGTTCTTGGGTAGTTTTTTACTTACTGATTAAATTTCGTTGCTGAATATTGGTCTATTTAGTTCTGTTTATTGCTTGGTCAGTCTTGGAAGGTTGTATTTTTCTAAGAAGTCCTCCATTTTTTCTATGTTTTCCAGCTTGTTAGCATATAGATCCTCATAATATTCTCTTATAATTCTTTGTATTTCTGTGGCGTCTGTCATGATTTTTCCTTTCTCATTTCTGATTCTGTTTATGTGTGTGGATTCTCTTTTTCTCTTAATGTGTCTGGCTAGGGGTTTATCTATTTTGTTTAGTTTTTCAAAGAACCAGCTCTTGGTTTTATTGATTTTTTCTGTTGTTTTATTCTTCTCAATTTTATTTATTTCTTCTCTGATCTTTATTATGTCCCTCCTTCTGGTGACTTTGGGCCTAATTTGTTCTTCTTTTTCCAATTTCAGTAATTGTGTCTTTAGACTATTCATTTGGAAATGTTCTTCCTTCTTTAAATAGGCCTGGATTGCAATATACTTTCCTCTTAGAACTGTCTTTGCTGCGTCCCACAGAAGTTGTGGCTTTGTGTTGTTGTTGTCATTAGCCTCCATATATTCTTTGATTTCTGTTTTGATTTGGTCGTTAACCCATTGATTAATTAGGAGAATGTTGTTAAGTCTCCATGTATTTGTGACCTTTTTGATTTCTTTCTAAAATTTATTTCTAGTTTTATACCTTGGTGATCTGAGAAGTTGGTTGGTAGGATTTCAATATTTTTGAATTTACTGAGGTTCTTTTTGTGGCCTAGTATGTGGTCTATTCTGGAAAATGTTCCATGTGCACCTGAGAAAAATGTGTATCCTGCTGCTTTGGGTGCAGAGTTCTGTAGATATCTGTTAGGTCCATCTGTTCTAGTGTGTTGTTCAGTGCCTCTGTGTCTTTACTTATTTTCTGTCTGGTTGATCTGTCCTTTGGAGTCAGTGGTGTGTTGAAGTCTCCTAAAATGAATGCATTGCTGTCTATTTCCTCCTTTAATTCTGTTAGTATTTGTCTCACATATGCTGGCGCTCCTGTGTTGGGTGCATATATATTTATAATGGTTATATCTTCTTGGACTGACCCCTTTATCATTATGTAATGTCGTTCTTTATCTCTTGCTACTTTCTTCGTTTTGAAGTCTATTTTGTCTGATACAAGTACTGCAACACCTGCTTTTTTCTCCTTGTTGTTTGCATGAAATATCTTTTTCATCCCTTCACTTTTAGTCTGTGTATGTCTTTGGGTTTAAAGTGAGTCTCTTGAAGGCAGCATATAGATGGGTCTTGTTTTTTTATCCGTTCAGTGACTCTATGTCTTTTGACTGGTGCATTCAGTCCATTTACATTTACGGTGATTATGGATAGGTATGTACTTATTGGCATTGCAGGCTTCAGATTCGTGGTTACCAAAGGTTCAAGGTTAACTTCCCTACTATCTAAAAGTCTAACAACTAACTTAATATGCTATTACAAACACAATCTAAAGGTTCTTTGTTTGTTTGTTTGTTTTCTTCTTTTTCTTTCTACTCCATTCTTTATATATTAGGTATCATATTCTGTACTGTTTGTCTATCCCTTGATTGACTTTGGGGATAGTTAATTTAATTTTGCATTTGCTTAGTAATTAGCTGTTCTATTTTCTTTACTGTGGTTTTATTACCTCTGGTGACAGCTATTAAACCGTAGGAACACTTCCATCTATAGCAGTCCTTCCAAAATACACTGTAGAGATGGTTTGTGGGAGGAGTTGTATTTTTTTAAAATAGTTAAGACATTTATTTACCCATTTCATAATTAGAAAGGATATATGGTAAAAACTTTTCTTTTTCGCATTCCTTCCCCTAACCACCTAGTTATTCCTAAAGGCACCCAGGACTAACCAGTTTTCCATACGTCCTACCAGAGATAGTCTGTGTGGCTATAGGAAGTAATAGTGCGCATGTGTGTGTGTGAGAGTATGTAATGTACATGTACACTCATATGTACACATATATTCTACTTTGCCTTTTTTAGTGTACAAACTGCTCTGCAACTCTTTTTCACATTTAATAATGTGTTTTGGAGATTGTTCCATATCAGTTCCTTAATGGAATTATACTTTTATTGGTGTGATCCATTGGTTGAATCATATTTTACTTAATTAGTTACTTTTTGATGCATACATATCCTTGCATGTATGTTTTTTCATATAAATTTAATTACAGGATTCATTCCTAATAGTGGAAGTATTAGTGAGAGGCTACATACATTAGTAATTTTGATAGATGGCTGTAATTAGTTTTAGCTCCCACCAGCTACAGTTTGAGAGTAATGTGGTAATGTGTTTTTTAAATCAAAGAGAATTTGTACACTGGAAAACTCTACAAATCAGAATGTCTAAAAAGCAAAAAATCATTGGGCCAGGATGCTAGGACTCAAAACTACCAGTTTGGGAACAAATGAGTGAACTGAGTGAATAGATGGTATGAAAAGAATAAGAGGCATGCCACGGATGAGTTTGATGGTGTTGAATCATAAGAGAAAGGAAGAAAGGGAATTAAGGCTTCTTGACAGTCACTCTTCAGGGTTTAGTCCTGACTACAGTGCAGGGAGCTAGGCCTCATTATGCCATTTGATGAGACGTATGGAGGACACTTCTGTGTGTTTTGAGATCTGGAGTTACTTGTTCTACTACTAGCTCTGGCAGATGGGCATGGCTTTGGTTTCCAAAGCTGGCTTTATCATGGACATACCCACCAAACACATCTTGTCTCCACAGTGGAAAGAGGCCAGAAGATCAGTGAGCACATTGTCATTGGCACCCCTGGGACTGTCCTAGACTGGTGCGCCAAGCTCAGGTTCATCGACCCCAAGAAGATCAAGGTGTTTGTCCTGGATGAGGCTGATGTGATGATAGCTACTCAGGGCCACCAGGATCAGAGCATCCGCATCCAGAGGTAGGAGCTGTGGAGCCAGAAGAACTTCTCAGCCTCCTGATCCGCAAGTAAACATCCTGTTCTCTGTGTCTCCTGCTGTATCCAGGGCCTCTTCTCCCTCCTGCTGGGTTCTTTGCTTTCAGAACCTGCAGAAGTGTTTGTTTAGTGGGCCATTTCTGTGTCGGTGCCGGCCTCCAGTGGAGGAAAGAGACCTCAGGACTCTACCGGCACCCGTCCCTGCCCCGTGTCTGCTTCTTCCTCCTCCCTGCACTTCTCCTGCGCCTTTCCTGGGGGTGTAGTCCATCCAAGCCGGGGAAGCTGGGCTTGGGCCCTCCCAGGGAAAGCCTCGGGGTGGTGCCAGATACCTGGGCCTTCCCTCGCAGGATGCTGCCCAGGAACTGCCAGATGCTGCTTTTCTCTGCCACCTTTGAAGACTCGGTATGGAAGTTTGCGCAGAAAGTGGTCCCAGACCCAAACATCATCAAACTGAAGCGTGAGGAGGAGACCTTGGACACCATCAAGCAGTATTACGTCCTGTGCAGTAACAGGGATGAGAAGTTCCAGGCCTTGTGTAACCTCTACGGGGCCATCACCATTGCTCAAGCCATGATCTTCTGCCATGTGAGTGGTGGCGGTGTCAGCTGGCCTTTTGGGGGAGGGGTGACCCTGGACGGGACTGCCCGCCCCCCGCCCCACCTTCACGCTGAGGACCAGGTCCCCTCTGCCAGAAAGGAAGTGGTTTGTGAAGACGTAAGAGACAATGTCTTCTTAATATCCTGAGGAATACATAGCCTAAGCATAGAGCCCCTTGAATTTTATATTATTTGAGGTGATATATTGCTAGAAAACCGAAGTAAATCAACTGGTATTTGTAGGAAAAACAAGAAAGTAAACAAGATGGTTAGTTACAAAATTAACTAGAAAATAAGTGGTTTTCCAGTTTTCGAAAACACATAGAAAATGGAAGGATAAGATAGATCCTATTTATAATAGTAAAATAAAATTTTTTTTCAGAAGTACGTATTTCATCTCTCTGAAGAAAAGTTTAAAATTCTGTTAAAGGATTCTTACTCTTGGAAGACCTGTAATATTTAATTTTGTTTTAGAGTGACATCCCTCCCCCAACTTCAGATGAACTTTCAACCCACAGAAATGATGAAAAAATAAAACGAACGCTTCTGTGTCCTTCACTGTTCTCAACATTTAGTCTCATTTGCTTTATCCACATGCTTGGGGGTGTGGCATGTCAGTACTTTTTGCTTTTGCTTAATCATTTTAATGTTAGTTGTAGACATCATGCCCATTCACAAGGCGTGATCCTACATGACCCCAGTACCATTGCACACCTTTTAAAGTCATACAGTACTATTGTCCCCAGAAAGTTCAGGCATATTCTACTTCTCCACTTGTACCAAAAATGTTCTCTGTTGCTTTGGCTTGCTGCTCACTCGAGAGCCAGGCCCTGGTTGTTGCATTTGATTGTTGTGTCTCTTGAGACTCCCTTAGTCCAGAACAGCTTCCCCACCATTCATGGCATGGACAGTCAAAGGGGTCCAGGCTAGTAAGTAGTCTTTTAGAGTTTCTCTTGATTTTTCCCCTCATGATTATATTCAGGTTAAATCTGTTTCTAAGATCACGACACAGGTGGTGACATGGTTACTTCCTGTTACAGCCCATCAGATTAACTATTTTAAGAAGTTTCACCCTTAGGAGCTAAAGGTTAAAGGTTTTGACTTGCAGATCAGAAGTCTTCTCTTCAGATACCTTCATGTCAAATGTTTTCTTCCTTCCAGACCCGCAAAACAGCTAGTTGGCTGGCAGCAGAGCTCTCAAAAGAAGGCCACCAGGTGGCTCTGCTGAGCGGAGAAATGATGGTGGAGCAGAGGGCTGCAGTGATTGAGCGCTTCCGGGAGGGCAAAGAGAAGGTTCTGGTGACCACCAACGTGTGCGCCCGCGGTGAGCAGAGAGCATGTCCTGTCGCCAGGCTCTGGGTAGCAAGAGAAATCCTCCCACACCAGCCACTCAGATGGTCTGGGGGAGATGGGGTGGGGCTGGTGGTGACATTCCTCTCTAGGCGAGACTGGATTCCCTCAGCTGACGAGAACGCCCACAGAGCCCAGAGTCCTGACTTGGTGAAAGAAACGTACAGGCATCTGACTGTTCAGAAGAGCGCCTGCTCCTCGTGCGGTGCCCAGAGAGGTTTCAGCTGCATCTTCAATGCTTACATCCAGCAGAGGCTCTTACTGACTTCATAAGTTTGCTAGCGCCTGCCGAAGTTCTGCTGCTTTCCTCTGGGTTCCTCTACATGCCCCTTGTCCCCAGGTCCCAGAGCTGGCTGACCCGGGCCACTGTTCTTGCCACCTGAAGTTGGTGGCATGTGGGCCTGACTTGGGGTGACAGTGACTTGTGTGTTCCATCCTCACTCCTCCGCACTCTCCTTGCAGGTATCGATGTTGAACAAGTGTCTGTCGTCATCAACTTTGACCTTCCCGTGGACAAGGACGGGAACCCAGACAACGAGACCTACCTGCACCGGATCGGGCGCACGGGCCGCTTTGGCAAGAGGGGGCTGGCAGTGAACATGGTGGACAGCAAGCACAGCATGAACATCCTGAACAGAATCCAGGAGCATTTCAGTGAGTCCCTGGGAGTGTGCCCGCTGGGGCCCTTGCCTTACAGGGCAAGGCCAAGGGAAAGTGGAGGAAGCGTTAAGTTTTCCCATGGGCCCCAGAGAGACCTTTGTTCCTGTCCACATTCCCCTCCTTCCCTGCACTGGGGAAGTTCTCACAGAGCACACCTGGAGAGTTCAAGGTCAGGGACTTGAAGGACGGTCCCCCCTTGGCCAGGCTGAGGGCGCCTGGAGCTCTGACCCTCGCTGAGGCAGCAGAAGCCTCTGGGGTAAAGGAAGGATCGGTAAAGAGGCTGGAGGCCCGGCGTGTTCCTGGGCAGGGCGGAGAGCTGTGGGTCTCCTGTCCCAGCCACCTTCCTTCCCTAGGGCTGTGTCTGCACATGGCCTATGTTGCTCACTCTTTGAACTCTCTCTTTTCCCCAGATAAGAAAATAGAAAGATTGGACACAGATGACTTGGATGAAATCGAGAAAATAGCCAGCTGAGCAGCTCCGCCAGTCCCTGGTGTCCCCCGGCGCTCCTGCCGCCCTGGAGCCTCGTGCTCTTGCGGCACAGGTCTGACAGTCGCCATGAGGATGGAGGCCCGAGTAGAGCGGAACTACCTACGTCATTTTAAATTACGTTTGGACGTGACAAAAATTGTGCAAATGATGGGGAAGGTAGAAGGAAATTTTGCATTTTAGAAAATGTTATCCTTTTCCTCCCTTGTTTAAGCCACATTTTCCCCCATTTTTCTAATAATCTGTTCAGTATTGGTAATCACAGTCCCTGGGATCCCCTGGGTAGGAGTGTTGGGATCATCTGCTAGCTCCACAAGAAGTGATCAAGGTGGAATGCAGGTCAGGTCCGGGCTATAGGGGCGTGTGTCCCCACAGGTGGATTGTGAGGAGCAGCAGTATGGAGCCTGTGACCTGCCTGCCTTGTCCCTGACTGAGACTGTCACAAATGTCTCCTGCCTTTGGGGCCTCCCTTCCTTTTTCTAAAATCCAGAGACTGTCCACTAATCTCACATCTCTGTTCTCGGTACCAGAGGATATCCATGCTTCTCCCTGGGTGAGCGTCTTGGCTGCTTTTGTGAATCTTAGATTTGGGGAGAAACACAGAAGTTAATAACTCTTCAGAGAGGCTGTTCCAGCAAGGATAGAGGAATCTTTCAAGGATCTGGGCCTCTGTTCTGCAGTTGCTCTGTCTGCTCAGGCACATGGCAGCCAGGAGCCACCAAGCAATGTAACATACCTGCCCAAGTGTGCAGGTTCTAATCCATGGGGTGTCACACTGTGCCTGGAGGCGAGCAGCATAGCTTGGCAAGGAAGCTGTGGCCACTGAAAACTCTGACTTGCTGTTCATTTGCTCTAGTGGATCTGTTGGTTACTTTAATTCACACATTGACTATATGAATAAGGACCAATAAATTAGCTGTGCTCATTGTGGTAAGAAATTTAAAAACAATTATGAAATGCTGTACTAATCATGATTTGTTTTTATTTTTATTTTTTGCTTATTAGACTAATATATGCTCATTTAAAAGTATGTGAGTGTGTGTGTATGTGTGTGTGTATAAAGTGCAAGTGGTGTCTATCCCTACCTCTAAACATTGCCAGCAGCTTGTTGAACATTCGATACATTGCATTCTGATTGCACATATCAACTCATTTTTCTTTTACAAAAATGTGAACATTCTATTCACTCTCTTGTGCAACCTGACTTCACGTAACACAGTGGCATCCCTCTAGCATGTAGCTGCCCCAGCATTAAATCATGGCTCCTCTAGTGATTGGCATGTGGGATGGGATGTTCACAGCACCACAGCGAATACCACTCACTCATCTCTGTGCTCTGAGATGCCAGGATTTTTTTCTAAGGGTAGAATTGTTAGGTTGAAGAAAGGGGACATTTAAAATTTTAATACACTGCCAATTCAGCCTGGCAGAAATTTTCTTACCAATTTATGCTGTTGCAGTTAGTGATAAAAATAAATAAATAAATCCTGTTTTCTAATCTGCTTGCCAACCCTCTATTACCAGTGTTTAAAATTTAAAATTTATCAGTCTGAGTAGCAAAAAGATAACCATCATTGTTTTTGTTTTATTTAATAAGGCTTAGCAAATTTTCAGTTAGTGGATACTTTTCCTTGGGGTGCTGCCATTCTCGTCTCACCGTTTTAATAATTGGATTATCAATCCTTGATGGTTTTTAGCTGCCTTTCTATTTTAAGGACATTATACTTTGAGTTGTAGATTTCTTTTCCTAGTTCGTCTTTACAAACTAATTTTTTCTCAATACTATACAAAAGCTTAATGTTACTCAGATTTCCTTTTTTAAGAAATGTGGACTTCATGTCATAGCTAGAAAAGCTTTTGTCATCCCAATATTATAAATTATTTACTCATGTTTCCTGTAGTGGCCATTCCTGGGCAGTAAATTCTCTTAAAATCTGGGGAATTGGATAGGTCTTAAAAATGTTTTGCCCTGCTCATTTGCTGTGAGCAATTTTAGTACCCAGAGGGTGAGTGGGAGGCCAAGCTGTGGGCATGTGGGCTGGAGTCATGGAGACTGGGTGGACGGGGGAGAATACAGAGAGTCCACATGGCAAGGGACGTGAGTGAAAGTGGGAGGCTGGGTGTCCATGTGGGTGAAGTGAGTACTGGGGAGTGACTGCAGGTGTAGGTGCGCCAGGAAGATGCAGCCACAGCTGCTGGGGGGAGGGGTTTGGAGAAGAAAGGTTGGGGCAAGAAGGGGAGCAAGGTTCCAGAAAGGCAGGGTCAAGGAAAGGCAGCGCTCTTAAGGGGGACAGGCAGGGCTCAGGAAGGAGAAGTGGAGGGGAGACAGAGGGCTGGTGGAGTGTCAGTTTTTCAGTTAAGTGGCAGTCACTCGGACTGCAGACAACAGTGATACAGAAAAGGTAACACTAGAACACAAAACACACTGCCTGACCCAAACGCAAGATGGATGTTTTGTGGACTAGCAATGGGGCAAAAATGCAAAGTGATGAGCAGGGCTGAAGCCAAAAGCTTGTTGGGCTTCAGTCCAGAAAGAGAGTAGCTGCAGGCTGTCAGGTCCTGTGGAGTAGAAGAGACTGCAAGCACTGTGCCCAAGACCAGAACCAGAGCCAGGCGTGCCGCGTGAAGGGAGCTGGGCTGGAGCTTCTGCACACCAGCGAGACGTGGGATTTATTACAATGAAAACCCAGGAAGAAGGCAGGAGGACTTGGATTTCCCTTGCAACCTGTAACTGACACAATCCTGTTGAATCTACTGGCCTGCTCTGATATCCTCAGATGGCTGCAGCAGACCTGGTTCTAGAAAAGGGCCCAGAAGGGCCAGGGAGTTGGGAAGAGCCAAACGTTAAATCCATCTGTGGATCGTGGAGAGAGAAGAAATCTAATGAAAGACTGTAAACAATATAAAAACGAATAGACCTAGATAAAATTAATTTTATGGACTAACCTGATAAAAGACTTTTCTTAATTATTCTCAGAGAAGAGAATAAGACATTCCAGTAAAAAAAAGCAAGAAATGATGAAGTAAATTTAGACAAAAGGAGTGGGGTGCTGAATCAGTGGTAACTTGAAACTGGCCATTCTGGGAGTATGTACATCACAGAAATCCGCAAACCCTGAAATCGGGGTTTTTGTTGGTTTTCAGAGAGCATTTACTAGCAAATCATTGGGCAGAAGTAAAACAAGATTAGGAATTTTAGAAATGAGAAAGGTAGCCATTGAAATAATAAATGGGAATCGTAGGTTTTAAATCCTAGTTGTATTCTCATTTTAAGGAAAAGAATAAAAGTACAACTCAAATTTCAGTAGGTTCACATAGTAAAACTATTTCTTGCTCTGTGAAAGTCTAAAGTGGGTATTCCTGATCGGTTGGCCCTACTGGACACTTTCCTCCCTACTTCCATTGAAAGGAAAAAAAATTTTATGTAGAATTTGAGATTTGTAGAATGGCTTTAAATTTACAGAAAAATTGAGAAGATAGTACAGAGGATTCCCATACCCCACACCTGTTTTCCCCTATTGTTAACCTGTTAGCATGATACATTTATTATAATTAATGAATCAATATTGATACATTATTATTCAGATTTCCTGAGTTTTCCCCTAAGCCTTTCTGTTCCAGGGTCTCATCCAGGGCACCACGGTACATTTAGTTGCCATGTCTCCTTAGGCTCCTCTTGGCTGTGACCATCTCAGACTTGACAGGTCTGAGGAGCACTGTCAGGTATTTTGTAGGGGCCCATCTGATGTTTTTCTCAAGATGAGACGGGGTTATGGGTTTGGGGCAGGAAGACATCAGAGGTAAAGTTTCATTTTCACCGCATCCTATCAGAGGCGCATCCTGTCAACACGGTGATCCTGACCTTGACCTGGCTGAGGTCATGTTCCTCAGGTTTTCTCCCCTGTAGATGTGGTCTTCTTTCTGCTTCGCTCTTTGGAAGGAAGTCACTATGCCCAGCACACATCCGAGGGTGGGGAACTACGCTCCCCCTCCTTGGGGGCGGAGTACCTATACAAATTATTTGGAATTCTTCTGTATAGGAGATTTGTCTCTTCCCCACTTATTAATGTATTCAATCATGTATTTATATAAGTATAGAGTGTATTTATATATATGAGTGTAGCCTGGTGAGGTTAACCTTGATCCTTTGGTTAAGGTGACTGATATTTTTTAAGTATGCTCTAATCTGAAAGTTTACTTATTTCACTTACAGCAAAGAAAGCTGAGATTCCAGACCCTTCTCTCGGGCAGTCTTCAGTGTGGTGTGTCATGGAGACGGGTTTCACAGGAAGAGCTGCCGAGAGGCAGCCCCAAGGACAGGGACATCCATCCTTTCCCTGTTTCATGACAAACTAGATACAAAAGAAATATCGCACGACAGCCTCCCATGTTTTATTTTATATATTTATGAGTTGTTTGAGTTATTTTTATCATGAATATGTATTACTTTTTTTAAAAAAGGAAAGGAGAGGCGAAGTTATTTTCTAGCAAAGGGAAGATTGAACTCACATCCCTCTGAATGCAGATATCGTGTGTATTCTACTTGACCAGGTCTTCTCCCTGCGAAAGAAGCCATGCGGCCAGAAGAGCCCGCACTACTATTCTCAGGAGCAGGAACAGTCCTTAGATGAAAGGTGTTACTTCTCTATTCTCAGAGGAACAGACTGGTCCTGCTACTCACAGTTTAGCAAAGGTGGGGGAAGAGCACACTTCCTGCATTTTTTGTGGGTCAGTTTTCACCCAGACATAGACTCACTGCAGAAGCTGTGATTTTTCTGGAAGGGTAGTGAGAAGGAACACTGATTTCTAATTCATACTCAGGAATAATTTGATTTTTTAAAATACAGTTTGAGGATCTTACCCTTCCCCTCACCTAGCAAAGAATGAGAATGATGTTTTCTTACTTTGTCAAATATGTCACTGGAAGCAGTTCCTTACCTAACTGAATGGCAGCCCACAGCTGTCCTGTGATGGGTAAAATACTTTATCACTTCCTTCCCTTTCCTGGCATCCAGCCAGCATGCCAGCCAGGTGTACATCCACCCACATAAATCCAAGTACTTCTCCCCACAGAGCTCTCTGTGCTGTAGACTGTATTACTGCTTACCCGAATATATGGTGCCTCTCCCAGAAGTGGATGACATATCCCTGCTAGGCAGGTATGGCCACGGGACTTCTTTGGCATCAAGGAAATGAGAAATTCTTGACGGAAGCTCCAAAAGCCTGCCTGTGGCTCACCAGATTCTCTTTTCCCTGCCTCTGAGACCACAGATCCACCAGAGAAGGTGCCACTGTCTGCCTGGATCCCTGAGCGACCACAATCAGCAGAGCCCTAAGGTGGAAACGGGGCTTGAGTGAGAAAGAAACTGTTGTTCTAATCATGTCAAAACACATTGCAGGGGTGTTTGTTACCGCACCACAACCTGGCTTATCGCTATCCTCGCTCTCCATGGACTGGCTGGGTCCCTGCGCGACCACCCTAACACCAGCACGGACAGGCGGTAAGCCCCATCATGTACCCAGAGTTCTCAAGCAGCTTCTAGATCTGCTATTTCAGAAGAGAGAACAATCTTCAATTCCCAGTTACTTAAAAAGCTTCCATCATGACAGAGGGGTCAAATAAGCAACCACAGAAACTGAGCCCTGTGGAGACACACGGAAACCACAGAGAGAAAGGTGTCTACTAAGTAGATGACTGAACATAACACCTAACTTTCCTTCCCACAACCTCATTAATGTTACAGGGAAGGAGTGAAAAAGGTATAAACTCCCACGGGCAAATAAAATGGGAGCAATTACATCACTAGAAGAATTTAACACAGCGTTTAAGACACACACACACACACACACACACACACAAAGGATGAAAAATGTACATACATATATATCCAGGTTGAGGTCTCACCTAGTGCACAGGGAGAGACCTCAGATTCAGCTACACAACAGCATTCTATCTATATTTATATATATATACAACTTGTTCAACTCTATCAGAGAGTTACCACTTTTAGGATTTTATTTTTCACATTGGTTCTGGTTCATTTGGCATTTCGGTGAATGATTAAAGGTATGGATCTAATTTTATCTTTTTCCAAATGGTTATCAAGTTATTCCAATAAAATTTATTTAAACATCCATCTTTCCTAGGTGATTTGAGAAACCATCTTTACTATAAACTGAATTTTCATATGGACTCAGGTCTATGAAAACTACTAAAATAGAATAGACACTGATGGACAGAGACTGTAATGGGGTATGTGGTGGGGACTTGATAATGGGGGAGGATCTAGTAACCACAATGTTGCTCATGTAACTGTATATGAATGATACCAAAAAATAATAATAAAAAAGAGTATCCAGAAATAGAGTGAAATGAATATTTAATGTCAGAGAAGGAAAGGAGTGTGTTTGGCAAGGAAAATGGAGTGGGAGGCCTCTAGGCTACTTGTAAACCTGGGTGGGGGGTACAGGAGTGTTCATCCTAAAGTAATTCATTAAGGAACCCCCATACTGTTTTCCGTAGTGGCTGCACCAATTTACCTTCCCACGAACAGTACATGAAGGTTCCCTTTTTTTATATCCTTGCCAGCACTTACCTCTCATCTTCTTGATGATAGCCATTCTGGTAGCTGAGGTGCTACTTTTTTGCAGTTTTGAATGGCAGTTCACTGTTGATTAGTGAGGTTGAGCACCTTTTCATGTATCTGTTGGTTATTTGAGTATCTTCTTTGGAAAAATGTCTATTCAGATCCTCTGCCCACTTTTTAATTAGTTTATCTTTTTTTTTCTATTGAGTTGTAGGAGTTCCTTACAAATTTTGAATATTAACCCATTAGCAGATATATGGTTTGCCAATATTT
Organism: Smutsia gigantea; assembly: GCA_032199065.1. NCBI lineage: Eukaryota > Metazoa > Chordata > Mammalia > Pholidota > Manidae > Smutsia > Smutsia gigantea. Next base: position 13,802 of record JAVSCE010016326.1, read on the forward strand.
CCTCCCATTCTATAGGTCGCATTTTCATTCTATTGCTTGTTTCTTTTGTTGTGCAGAAGCTTTTTAGTTTGATGTGGTCCCACTGTTTTTGCTTTTGTTGCTTGTGCTTTGGTTGTGATATCCATAAAATCCCTGCCAACACCAATGTTGAGGGACTTTTCCCCTATTTGTGAGTGGTCTAAGATAGGCGACCAGTCTCATTCCTTTGCATGTGAATATAGAACTAACATATGATCCACCAATTCCACTTCTGCGTACACCTCTGAAAGAAATGAAGTCACTGTCTCACAGAGATATCTGCACTCCCACACTCACTGCACCTTTACAATAGCTGAGACATAGAAACAACTAAATGTCCATCAACAGATGAATGGGTAAAGAAAATGTGGTGTGTATATACACAATGGAATATCACGCAGCCATAAAAAGAAGGAAATTCTGCCATATGTACAGCATGGATAGACTTTGAAGGCATTCTTCTATGTGAAATACTTCAAGAGAGAGAAAGACAAATTCTGTATGATCTCATATATATGTGGAATCTAAAAAAAGCCACTCATAGAAACAAAGATTGGTGGCAGCCAGAGGTAGGGGTTGAGGAGCAGGCCAGGTGGGAAAACTGGGGAAGGTGGTCAAAAGGTACAAACATCCAGTTATAAGATAAATAAATTCTAGGGAGATCATGTACAACATGCTGAATACTATAGTTAATTATACTGTATTGTATATTTAAAAGTTGTTAAGAGAGATTTTAAAAGTTCTCACCACACATAAAAAACGTGTTAACTATATGAGATGATAGATGTGTTGACGTTAGTGTGGTAATCATCATGCAATATAGATACATTTTAAATCACTACATTGTACACCTTATATATTTACACAATGTTTCATGTCACTTATATCCTAATAAATCAGGAAAAACAAAGAAAATCTAGTTTTTCCAATTCTTCCATGTACCATATTCAACCACCTCTTTTTTCCTTTTCTTCAGTTTATTTTTAAATAGAAATGGCAGTGAGACTGTATTTCCTTTACCACAGAAATTATATCATCCTGAGATAGGGAAATGGGACAAGGGTTATGCCTTTGTAAAATCTACTTAGCCTGTGAAAAAGGCAGAGCTTATTCTTTAACTTAATCTATATGCTGTTCTTCTTCCAGCCCCTTAATCAATTAAGTAACTTTGTAACCAGGACAGGAGAGAGACCTCCAAAGTGTAAATGAACCTATGTGGGTGAAGAATGCTGAGATTCAGATCAACACAGTCATCTAAGTAACCCTATTCTTAAGACAAATCTTCAAAGGAATTACGAATCAGCTGTTTACATCATTTCTTATGCTCACCCCTACCCAGCAGGCCCTATAAAACCCCAAACCCTAAACCCTTAAGAGTGCCTCCTGAGGTTACCAGCATTCCCATTTGAGTGTGTATTGGTTTATATCAAATAAACTTTCTTGTTGCATAAGCTGATTGCACTTATCTCTGAACTCTTTTGTGATAAACACAAGAACTGTCCAACTTCCATCTGGTAAAAGCAGTAAATGTCTTTGTCACTTTGCTATTTCATTCAGCTTTCTAGTCTTAACATAATCCTTTTCTCTTTCTCTGGTTTATTTCAGATCAGTAGGGAAGTGGAAGTTCTCAGAACATAAACTCCCTCCATCCAGTGCTCTGTGGCTCCCCCAAATCCTGGGATGGTAGGGACTTAGTTCCCATGCCATGCAGATTCAAGCAGACACTGGATGTCAGGTAACTCTGGCTTTAGGAGTTGGCGAGGGACTTGCTTTATGCCGAGCAGGAGTTCAATGAACTTCCCTTTCCTCCCTCTGTTCTTCCTTGCTCTCTGCTGCCTGCACACCTGCTGACATTCACTTCTACTCTTGCTTTGATGAATTCCTCCCTTAACTACACTTGTCCAACCAGGTGGAAAATTCTTTCTCAATCAGAGTTGAGAACCCTCCCCCATCCAGGTTGAGGTCTCACCTAGTGCACAGGGAGAGACCTCCTCAGATTCAGCTACACAACAGCATTCTATCTATAATATATTTATTATATATGATATTTTCCTATCTTTGCTTTGCCAAATAAATATCCATTATGGAGTTAAAAATAGTAATAGTTCATTAAGCTAAATATTTTTATATATTTACTTTTATGCTCTTTGCTGTGTATGTATTATACCCAACAAAAATGGTTTAAAAATTATTTAAAAAATTCATTAGTCATTGGGGCACCAACATCTTTGAAGAACTCTGTGGTGGCTGTCATCTGTCCGAGAACAATGGAATCCAAGCATGACAGAGGCCAGAAAGCTGTGCTTGAACAGTGCATAACTACCTGAGATAGACAGGCACATTCACCACAGCCACCCATAGTACAGAAATTCAAGTTTTGACCCATAAGGATTTGGGACAATAGTTAATTGACCATGAGGGGCTCTAGAAATGAAGTAGATGATGGGCAGCCTACTAAGGTGCTGCTTGGTGTGTATGGGAGGGAAAATGCCAGGAGTGTTGAGAAGAAACCCGTCACAGTGATGGGAATTCACTAGTTCCCAGACATAATTCAGGTCACACACCTGAAGGCTCTTCTTCAAGAGGATCCCAGGGTCCTCTGAGGAGCGACCCTCCCATGCAGCTGAGGTATGTAACGTGAGTCTTCCCCCAACCCTCTCCAAAGGGACCTATTTCCCAGAGTGATGGTGCGCTGGGGAAAGGGAAAACACCTAGACATTCAGCAGCTGCCAGATCCTGGCTCTGAGACCCACATGCCAATGTGGTCTGTCCGTTTAGAGTTGGAGAGTTGGAGCTTATTATAGCAAATGGTAGATGAAGCTCTGGTCTAAGTCCATTTAATGGTGAGTCCAATGAGACAACAGAGCCATATTAAGGTAGCTTTCTCAATCCCAAAAGGGAAGAGAGATATTTACTATCTGGCAAAATCCCCATATTTGCAACCCGAGCCACAGAGTGAGGGCTGTTATAATGGGACAGGCCCAGCAGAAGCCCCTATGATGTAGGGCAGGGATGTGGGACAAGCATCATGATTAACTTTTCCTGTCTGTGATGAAAATGCCAAGATATAAACAACATAGTAAGAACAGGAGAGACTCCATCTTAGGCCTTAGATTCCTTTTTAAAAACCAAGGAATTAGAACAAAATGGCAGCAGACTCACAGACTCCAAGAAGGGACTAGTGGTTGCCAAAGGGGAGGGGTGGGGGAGTGTGAGTGAGGAGGGAGGGAAAAGGGGATTGTGGGGTATCATGATTGGTGCACATGGTGTGTGCGTGGTCACGGGGAAGACAATGTAGCTCAGAGAATACAAATAGGGACTCTGTGGCATCTTACTACACTGATGGACAGTGACTGCAATGGGGTATGGGGGAGGACTTGATAATAAGGGTGAAGGTAATAACCACATTGTTTTCTTGTGAAACCTTCCTAAGAGTGTATATCAATGACACCTTAATTTAAAAAAAAAAGGAAAAAAAAACCCAGGGAGTTAGGAGGCAAGATTCCTAACATATTCTTTGGTAATCAGACAATAATTACGCACCCTATCTTAAGGCAGGGCAACCAGTCTTAACTAATATGTTCCCAGTGCTTGAGGAAAATCACTATCTTGGAGAGGAACCAGATCAATAAATTCCTTGTGTTAAGTTTATCTTACAGAATTATTTGGAGAACTGATAATGGAGGACATCTTGTCTCTTACTGGAGATAGACATCCTGAGACCACATGACAAGCCTACACCCCGCCCTGCCCACCCCTACCCCTGGCCCTTTATCCCATTCCTGAAAACCCTTAAAAGACATAATCCCCAGCCTTTTAAGGGCACCTCCTCTCTGAGATCACCCACACTCCCTTTTCTTTGACTTTTAAAATAAAGCCTTCTCACTGCTCAACTTACTGCGTTTTGTCTCTGTGCTCTTCCTGTAGTCTTTGTCACTTTGCTATTTCATTCTATTTTCCAGACTTAAGCACAAGTCTTCACTCTGTGTTCTACTCCAGATAAGTAGGGAGGGTCTACTGAGAGCTCTGATTTGGTCTTGCAAGTTCCTGTCGCCTGGGAGACCCAGACAGGACTGTGGCTGTACAATCATGCTCTTTAGCAGCCTGCCTGAAAATCTCCTGTCTCTGCCTTTGGGAAGTTCTCAGAACATAATCTCACTTCATCCAGTGCTCTGCGGCTCCCCCAAATCCTGGCATGGTAGGGACTTGGTTCCCACGCTGTGCAGATTCGAGGGGACACTAGACGCCAGGTGACACTGGCTTTAGGAGTTGGTAAGGGATTTGCCCTATGCCAAGCAAGAGCTCAGTGAGCTTCCCTTTCCTTTCTCTGCTCATCCTTGCTCTCTGCTGCCTGCAAGGCAACTGCCATTCCCTGCTACTCTCGCTTTGATGAATTCCTTATCTACACTCGTCCGACCTCCTTGAGAATTTTCTCGCTCAGAGTCAAGAACCCTCCCTTGTCCAGGTTGAAGTTTCACCTGGTGTGCAGGGAGAGACCACCCCAGACCCAACTACCAGCAACACCTGAACTATCTCCAAGATATTAAATCAGAAATCAATACAATACCACATCCTGGCAGGATTGGTGCTGCCATCAAACGAGTTATGCAGGTGTTTGGTGATTTCTTTCTCATCCCATTTACTCACCAACTGAGTCATGGATAATGACAGTTTGTTGCAAATGTAATCAAGTGATAATGTCAGCCTGTCGCTCCAGACATAGTTATCTTTGTGGGATCAAAGCAATACAGTTCTTGGTCAATGTGGGGGAAAAAAAGATAAAAGACTTGATGGGGACTTTTCACTCTAGAGGCTACAGGGACATTTGGAAGTGCTGTTCCAACCAATTATGGTGACCCTTAAGGCAGCTGGTTTTGAGAGGGGCCCAGATAAAAAATGGTTATCAACAGTCTAGCTATGTGCTTGGACTGCCACTGGGCCTTATGACTTAGCTGACTAAATGCTACTGGAGAGTGTCTGTGGCTGAGAGACATTGTATGGAGTCTCTGACAGCTCCAAATAGGAGAATTACAGCTCAGAGTTTGAAGGTTTTAGAAAAGGACCAATGCCCTCGATCACCAAAAAGTATTCTCCACCTGAAAAGCAGCTCCTGGCTTGCTCTTGGGCATTGGCAGAAACTGAATTGCAGGTCACCAAGTAACTATGGATCCTCAATGATCCATCGTGAGACCTACATTAACTGATCTGCAGGCTGAACCACAAAATTGGATGTTCAGCAGCATTACTTTGCATAATGGAAGTAGGCCTGAGGGGGTTCAGACGCTCACCCAGGGCACCGGCTTCTACCATTCTGCCAACTTCCTGAAACCCACACTCACAGGCATCATGTGGAGTCCCACAGAACCTGGAAGTCGAAGGGAAAAAGCCCCATCCTGCTGCCTGCTGGACCTGCATGCTGTGCTGGCCCTGGCAGTGGGTCTCTGCCCAGCTAATCTGCCTGGGAGCCCTGAAGGTTAGCAGTGAAGGACCACCCTCCCAGAGGGCATAGCTGGAGGTCAAGGGTTAGGAGGCCTCATGGATGAGAGGAGGGTGTGTGGGAGTCGCTCCCCCCCTTTTCAACATACCCCAACATTCTTAGCCATTACCCAATCACAGCTCCCCTGCTTGACCTTCTTTATGCGATCGTATATATTTCAGAACAGATGAACAACTGTATAGTGTTTTTGTTCTTTTTAATTCAGAAAGAGAGAGAAAGGCGAGAAAATAAAAAGTGTTTAAATAACTATTGCAGAAAAGATCTGGGCTGGATGCTGGGACCTACCTCTTCCAGAATGGGGATTTATTAATGTTTTAAACAAAACAAAGAAAAAGGAACAAAAAAGAAATAAATTATTCTCCTCAATACTGTTCGGCATAATTGCATTGTTTTTCATTTTCTAAACACTCAAAACAGCCTCTTCAGGAAGCACTGAGATGAGACTGGCAAGAATGGCTGGTGCCTTGACTCCAACATGTGGGGGAGACCTTGAGACAGGCATTCCACTGAGGGCCCCCCCAAATCCACCCCTTTTTTACACCCCCTACTTTTGGAATTGGGAAGGAACAGACTCAAACTAAGTCCTCAATATATTAACTTTCAGGGTGCCCACTGCCCCACACCAACCCTCCTGTTAAGATACTCCCCTGCTGGCTACTGTTCCCCAGCCAGCTGCAGGAATTGCACAATGGTCAGGAGGCAGCTTGGTGCTATCAACTCACTAAGAAAAAGGGTGGTATTTGTGGTCATCACTGTTGAGAAGGGGGATCCTTTTAGTGGTTTGGAAACTTCACAGAAGCCCTTTCCCCCTCCTAAACTTCCTCAACCTTGAAGGGTGAGAATACCATCAGTGGCTTCCTCTAGCGACTTAAGCTGGGTTCAGTCAAGCAAGTAGCTTCCAGTTGTAACCCCTTGTTATTAGCTTCCCAGTAGCTTTAGAGCAGGAAATGGAAAGTGGGTTAGAGCAGGGAGGCAGGCAGTAAGCATGGGGGAGGCAATGCATATGGGCAGAGGAGGAGACATGCATGGGGACAAGTCTACTCCTCCCCAGCTAGGCTCCTGGCTATTTGCAAGGCCAGCTTAGAATTTTAAAAGAATCTATTGATCGGCCATCCCTGTAACTTCTGGTTAACTAAAAATTTGAGCCCAAAGCAAATTCCACCCCCAAGCAAGAGGTTTCCTATTCCTCTCTGGGGTGATGGGTGAAGGGAGAAGGTGCATGTGCCTGGCAGCTGGGCTCCCTATCTCCAGCCTTCTTTCCCATGTGTTACTCCGTCTCCCTAGAGCCAGCCAAAGACAAGTTTGAGGGGTTGGGGGATGGAGAGAAGCAGCAGCGCCCTAATCCCAAGGCAAGTTTTGATTTTTTTCCCCCGGAGCAACAAGGAAGCTGGTGAGGAGGCCCAGGGCCTCAGCAGAGACACTAAAAACGTTGTGAGCGAACGGCAGGGGCCAAGGGTACATGTGAGTGAGAAGCACCTTACATGTGATGTAACGGGGCTTCCTAGTCCCCTGCCTGTTCCTTACACCTGTTTCAGAGTTAGGCCCGAGGTAAATTCCCCGCCCCCCGCCTCCCCCGGCAGGGAGTGAATACAATTCTAGGCGAGACACAAAATGCCCTGGTCAGAAAGGCCATTCCATAGGGTGGCCAGGGGCGGGGGAGGTTGGAGGATGAGGGACCCACGCGCCCTCTGGATTCTCACTGCATTTCTTTGGTGGGTTTACGCTCACCCATCTGGGCCTGACAGATAAAAGGAAACGTGGGGTCTAATATTCTCTCAGAGGACTGGAGAGGTCTGGGAGGGTTCCAGCTTTTTCCCTGGGGTGGAAGCGCGCTCCTCCGAAACCACCTGACCGCCTCTCCATCACTCCGAGGCCAGGAGGGATCCAGCGGAAGGGGAAGCCGAGTGGCGGGGGCCTCGCGCCTTCCCCACCGTTTTCTCCTCCGCCCTCTCGGCGGAGTCAGGCCGGCAAACAACTGAGACTCTCGCCGAGCCCGAGGAAAGTACTTCACCGAGGCCGGGACGGACCTCTACTTAAAAAGCATGAAATAAAATCCTACCCAAAAGCATAACGGAACGGGGAGTGAACGGCCGCCGAACCGCCTCCGAAGGCCATTGATAGAAGACGGAGCCCAGCAACGGAAGTTCTCCTTGAGCCGCAAGGATTGATTGCGAAAACAGACTCCGCTAGGCTGCAGTGCTGATTGGCTCCAGGCAGAGGCCGGCCCCCAGAGTCTAGTGAGTGGAGGGACTCAGCAGGCGCTCGCTGAACTGCAGCATGATTGGTCCAGACCGCGGTCTGGCGTCGCTTCCATTGCCTGGAGACGCCCAAAGAGGCGTTGCACCCACGCCGAGGCCGCCGCCCTGGGCTGCCTCCGAGTCCGGCCGGGAGCGTGCGCCCGCGCCTCGCGGCTGCGCCGGAAGGATCGCGGTAACGCCGGGCTCAGTTGCCTCGGTAGACCTCGATTTTGCTGGTCTTGGCCAGCATGTCGATGATGTGCGCTTCGAAGTCGGCGTCGTGCACGCCAGTCTTCCGGAACTCGCCCGCGTACCGGTTATTCTCCCAGTAGTGGTGCCAGTTTCCCCGACTGTCGGCCCCGAACCCGTACACGTTCACCTGCAGGGGAGGGCGGCCAGGTCACCCCACGTCGGGGACCCGGGAGGACAGGGCGCGGGAAAGCCTAGGGTCGTGGTGGGGGAGGAGAAAGGGGCCGCAGCAAGCTGACAGCAGTCTGCAGGCCGGCAGCAGCTCAAAGCCAGGAGGAGACACCCAGGCCTGGCGCAAAGGACACTGACTCGCAGGGAGACTGCAGCTCTCCCACGTTCTCCTTCCACCTGTTTGATTACATCAAGAACGGCTCCGTTTGGGGCCAGTTTATGACAGCTCTCCAACCCATGCCGACCTTTTTTTTTTTAATGGACTACTTTTATTTGAAAACTGGTCAAGTACCCAATACATACACTCAAGAATGTACTGGCAAAAGTGGGTGTGCTGGGCATGAGCACTGCCTTGTATGGCACAGTAGCCCTGCCTGCTGGCGAGATGCTGCTCCCTAAATAACTAAGCTCCATTTTTAACCACACAGAGGTTTGGGGCCCACAGCTTTGGTTCACAACCTTCCTAATGAAACTTAACTACATTGTTTCCATTCTATTTAGGGTTATGGTTAATCTTTCTTTATAACAAGTAATACCAATTATGGTAGTACTATTCTATTTCCTTTTTAAATAAATTTAACTTTTTAATGAAATGATTTCAGATTTAATGAAAGTAGTTTGAGAAATGCAGATATATACTTTACAGCCTAGAAATGGGGGCCTCAAAGCTGCTTGGTTTCTGCCCACAAAAACACATTCCTCTTGAGGCACTGCTAAACCCCAAAAAGGGCTGACTCCCTCTGTTCTGCGGGTTCCGCTATTTTACCCCCAGACTAGGCTACCCACCTCATCACACACATGCAGGGCAAAGAAGAGCACCAGCATTCCTGTGGAAGGGTACCGTCCGTGATGTGCTGTCCACCTGTCATGGATGTATTTGAAGAAGGCTGGGTTGTAGATCTGAACCTAGGAGGAGGAAGGGTAATAGACACATGAGGGGCTTTGGGAGTCCAGAGATTCAGGCCAGGCTCTGAGTGCCTTCTGCACTTCCTCCATGTTTGCCAGTGGACCTGTTCATCTGTGTTCCCTGGTTTCTGCGGCCTCTGTGGAGGTCAGGAACACCAGCAGGTGGGAACTTGGAAGGGTCTGGAAGGGCACTGGGGGACACCTGAGCCATAGGACCAGGCACACGACGGGTCAGGTCTGCACTGTTTCCACTGAGGTGGAGATGAAAAAAGGGGAGGAACTTACCTTTTCTTTGTCTACTCGAAGGAAGGACTTCACTGGGGCATAGGTGCTACAAGCAGAAAGAAAACATTTAGATGGCCCTGTGGGACCCAGGGGTGCCCTTCCTCCCTTTTAGGCCTGATGGTTGACAGCCTCACAACTAGCCCCCTACTTCCAGACTGCTCTCCCATAGCACATCACTGCAGTGCCTTCCTCAGAAACCTTCAGTGGCTCCCATGTCCTTCAGAATAAAAGGGTGATTTAGTTAAGCCCTGGGGCCCTCCATAATCCAGCTCCAGCTTTTCTCCCACAACTTTCTGCTGTGAACTCTCCACGTGAGTTAGCCCATCACCTCACACCCACCCTGTCTGTGGTCTTACCTCTGCTTACAATGACTCTCTCATTACCCTCCTCACATCTGGCGCAAATCCCTCCTCCCCTCCTAGCCACCCATGGCACCTGTCACCTACACTCCCTTTTCTGAGTATCTGTGACACCTAATCTCTTCAGTACTTATTTTAGCCCTTATGTCTCCCAAACATAAAGTCAGGAAAGTGTAATCTATGCTTCTGTGTTAAAAGATACATGGTGACGACAGGTGAAAGGTGGAAACAACCCAACTATCCATTGAAAATAAATGGATAAACACAATATGGTGTATCCATATGATGGAATACTATTCAGTGTTTAAAGCAAATGAAATCCTAACACTTGCTACCACATGGATGAAACCTGAAAACATTATGCTAAGTGAAAGAAGCCAGATGCAAAAGGAAAACCACTGTATGATTTCACTATGTGAAGTACCTAGAATAGTTAAATCAAAAAGACAGAAAGAACAGTGATTAGCAGGAGGTGGGGGGAGTGGGCCAGGGGGAGTTATTGTTTAATGGGTCTAGAGTTTCTAGCTGAAATGATGGAAAAGTTCTGGAGATGGACAGTGGTGATGTTTGCAAAGTAATGTGGATGTTTAGTGCTACTGAACTGTGTAGTTAAGATAGTACATTTTATGTTATATATATTTACCACACTCATGGTGAGATAGTAGATTAGTGGTTATCTAGGACCAGGGACTGGGGGTGAAGAAAGCAGTGGTGATAGTTAAGGGGTACAGGGGTATCTTTAGATCTTTATAGATCCTCATCTTTAGAACATCAAAATGTTCTAAAATTAATTGTGGTGATGGTTACACAACTCTGTGATATACTAATAGCCACTGAATTGTATACTTTAAATGTGTCAATTGTATGGCATGTGAATTTTATCTCAATAAAGCTGTTAAAAAATGCTTGGTGAATGGAATTCCCTGTGGTTCCCAGCTATGATTGGGCAACTGCCTCCTAAGAGAGTTAGCTTCAGAGTCAGAAGCCATCTCCTGGGAAGGAGGCCAATCCAGATTGTCCTTTCTTCACCTTCCTACCATACTGGCTGTCACCATGCAGGAAGTGACCCAGAACAGCTAACCCACCATTTGGGGCCCTCCTTATTATTGCCTTTCTCCTAACCTGTCCCTCTTGGCCAAAATACTCAAAAGAATTCTAGATCCAATCCCTGGAAAGACTCCTCCCAAAGTGGTTCTGTCACCCATATTGCACTCCTAGCCAGCAGAGTGCTCACAATCGGATCTGCCCCGTGGACAGGGCACTGGCGATCCACAGTAAGTCCAGGGCTTTGAAGGGCACCAACACAAAGCTGACATTGGCGGGCAGGTTCTTGGCACTCTCAGGGTACATGAAATGGTGGGTGGTTCGGCTGCCAACATCCTGCTCAAAGCCCACAGTTGGTGCCTGATTCATCCTGCAAGGACAAGAGCAGGACATGAGACGAGAACGCCATGGAAACTGGTTCAAGACTTTTAGATGACAGTTTGGTGCTAGTCATCAAAAATATAAATGGGTAGACACTTTGACTTGGTAGTTTCATTTCTCGAAATCTATCCTATAAAAATGGTTGCCTAAGTGTACAACACATGTACAAGGGCATTCACTGCAATATTATTTATAATAGTGTAAAGGAGAATCAATCAAGAACTGGTTGGTACATTTTGGCACATTCACATGATAGAGTACCACGCCACCACTGGAATGAATGAAGTAGATTTACATGTGCCCATAAGGAATTAGTCAAAGAGCTACTGGGTGAAAAGAGCAAGGGGTGTGAGGTATCCCACTTCTTTCCTTTTGATACATACTTTCCAGTAACTACTCCGGGCAACAGGAGGAAATTACAACACAGAAAAGGAAAACTTAAAACTAGATAGTGTGATACCATTTTTATTTTTGTAAAAAAAAAAAAAAGGGAAGGAGAGGGAGGAAAGGAAAGGATGGAAAGGAAAAAGAGAAAAAGAAGGAAAGGAGGGATGGAGGAGGAAAAGACATACTTTTGCATATGAATAGGAAAAATCTAGAAGAGTATTAAAATTAACAATCATTACTCTTGGGTAATACTTTAGTGTATACATTTTTAAAAATAACAAGCACATACTTTTATAATTTCTTTTTTAAAAGGAAGGAACAACCTTCCACAGCTTCTACCTCACCTGGCTGTTCTCTCCTATTTCCTAGAGGATGGTGGCAGCATGGTAAGAAGCTAGAGCATTCCCTCGACACCACTCCAAGGCCAAGAGGGATGCCTCCCATCCTGACAGTGCCCAACCTCGCTGTCCCCTGGTGGTGTGCATTGTGGGTCTGTCTCTCCTGTGTTGTCATGGAAGCACTTGGAAACCCAGCATAGGCTCCCCATAGCCCTGGGGTTAACAAGCCAAGAAGCCTTCTATTTCCTTTCCAATTGGTACAAAACATAGGATCAATAAAATCAAAGCTCCCTTTTTTGGTAAGCATCCTAAAAACAGGTGATCCAGCTTTAAACACCAAACCTGTTGGTCTTTACTGCTGCGACTGTTTATGAGAATAATCCTGTCTTGTGTGGATCACCTTGCAGAACTATGACCACCTAGGGAGGTGGCTGTAACCTGGCCCACCACTGGGGACAAAGGGACATGGAAGAGAGGGAGCAGTCTCACATGCTCTCCTAGCTTTTTAGGCCAGTTCTATAAAACCAGTATGAATGTTCCCTGTCCTTACAATGGCCAGCACCACCTTAGCTGGGCTGGGTGACAACCTCCTGTGTCACAGGGGCTCCCAGAGAGCCTTCCTCCTTCCAGTCTCCCACTGATGGCATGATGTGGTAAGAGCTTGCTCAGGAGTCCCCACTACCATTTGTCACATGCTTTCTACCTCTCTGGATCCCTTCCCGAGGGACGGGCGGTGCTCTGAGCTTGGAGGCCACAAAGCCTGAGAGGGGCTGGATTTGCAACTGGAGTCTTTGTTCTTAGTTATTTCAGTTCTGGTGTGGGGCAAGCAGAAGCCTAGAATCTTCCCTCCAGGACCAGCTGTACTCTGGCCCCAGAACAGGAATCCAGATCCTGCCTCCCTCCCTCAAATCCATTTCTTTAGAAGGACTGTTCCTCTGCCTCCTGCCTAGGTACCCTAGTCTTCAGGGCTCAGAGATACCATCTCCTGGAGGAGCCAAGAAGTATCTTCCAGTCCGTTAAGAATGGTTTGTTGGGCTGCGACAGCTCCACACACGGCACTGCTGTCCGATGGTCACCACAGCCATGCTTGGTTCTGCCTTCTAAGTCAGCCCTGGGGTCTGTGAGGGACACTACAGGTTGGGCAGGAAGCCTTATAGGAATGGTGTTTCTCAGCTGCCTGGGCTATGGAAGTGGGAGGCAGGAGGTGGGAGACTTGGGTTGGAGACATTCAACTTGACTGAGGCCTAAGCTAGGCAGGAGCTGGGGTCAAGGTTTACCCTTGTGAGGACCCAAGAAACAAACCTCACCTCACCCAAGATGGAGAACCAGGCTGGTCTTGCAGATCAAAGGGCTGCAGCTGCCCCAGGTTGTCCTCTGAACACACACCCTGCCGTCTACCTTTTCCACTCAATGGGCAGCCAGAACTTTAACGAAGTCCCCTTTTAGACCTGCCAACCAGGATCACTGCCTCCCGCCCTCCAGTCAGCCCTGCTGCAGAGCCTCCCCTTCCTCAAGTCCCTCCTGCTTGCCAGGCAGGCACCTGCTTTCAAGAGTCTGGGAATAAATGGAGTAAGAGGTCCAGAAAGGTGTTTCAGAGCTTCCAAGACAAAGGGAAAGAATGTGGCATGCTTTGGGGAACAGGATTTTGCTTTGAGGCTCTGATTCATTCTAGAGAAGCCAAGCCCGGGAAAAAGGCCAGGCCAGAGCAGGATGGAAAGGATGTGCTGTATCTCTGTGACTCAGGGGAAAAGGATTCTAGAATTTTACCTGTCCCTGGCTGCCTCCAGCCTCCAAAGAAGCACCTGAGGGCAGGGGCACAGTGTGGATGTGCATCTGTGCTTAGGGTTTGGTGTCTGGTTGCCTAGTCCCTTTCATTCATTTATATATTTAAGGCAAGCTTCCCATCTGTTAGGTGCTGTTCTAGGAGTTGTGGATCTATCTGCTAGCCAGCTGGGGCAGGACCAGCTCAACTCCATTTGGAGCTGTCAGCGGGATTCAGAAGACATATAGGAGGAGGCAGCTGGGGAAGAGGAAACGAGGGTAAAGACATCATCCCACTGTAACTCAGCTTAGCCATCCCAGTGGCATCTTATGTTGGTGCTGCTTGAAGGAAGGGGGTGCCTCCCAATTGATTCCAAACCAAGATATGCCTATTGGCAAAGAGTCACCTCTATTGCCATCTGGCTCCTTACACAGATCAGCAAAAAGGCAACTACCATTTAGGCCACCCCTTTCCCAATGCAATTCTGGGGTCCACTCCAAAACATACCTAGCTTGGTCCCCGTGAGAACATCCATGAATTCCTTTCTGCAGCCTGGCTTGACCAGGTGCCACCCAGGTGTCATAGCAGCCAAGCTTTTTTGTCTGTTGTGCTTCTGCCTGGAGCTTCCCAACCCTCACCCTTCCAGGTGCATAATGAAAGCTCCTACTCAGCATATGTGGCAGGGCAGGGGAGGCAGGAGCTTTAGGCACTTGAGAGCATTTCCCTGGGCCTCCCAAGCATCCCAGGGCCGCACTGAAGTGATAAGACACCTCAGTCCCCAATCTCAGCCACTGTCTCTAGGTGGAGAGAGATCCTTTTCCAGCTCCCAGCTCCACTCACTCGCACTCTAGGTGCCAGCAATTGGGAGGATGGGGAGAATCTCTGGTAGCTCTGGGTTCCTGGATGGGGGCTAGCAACCCCCACTTTCCCCCACCCCCCACCATTCTCAACATGAGAAAGGTTTTGCAAGGAACGTTTAAAACCTCAGAGACATATTGCTGCCTTGCTGTTGCTATGGAGACAGCAACAGTTCCTAAGACAAAGCCCGCCCTTCTGCCTCCTGGGAAAGCTGGTCTTTCTGCAGTGCTCATCCTAACAGATGCTTAGTGAAAACTGAGCATTTTCGCAATCTTTATTCTGAAGGCTCTTCCTCTACCAACGAGTGGGATGTAATGATCCCACTGTGGCATTTCCTGTCCCCAAGTCTAAGGTAAGAAGTCAGAAAACACAGGTTCAGAGCAGAACGAGCAGCTCAGGTCAGGTTCAAGTCTACCCTCTAAGCCCTGTTCTCCTCCAGGCTCTTTGCTCTCTGTCTTTTTCTGGAACAAATGCCCTCCCAACCCTTCCCCCTTTCTCAAGGTTGGGCACAGAGGTCTGATGAATGCCTAAGCCCCAACATAATCTATACTTTATGAGATACAGGTAAGGGACAGCAGCCCAAAGCAAGCACTGCCCAGTGCGTCTTTCCGTTCAGGACATCGTCTTCTGTGATTCTGCTGGAAGGAATCACCTATGGCTATTAGGCAAGACTCTAGGTTGGGGCCCTCACTCCTGGCCCACACTGCCGAGGAACCAGTCAGGTGGAAGGACCTCTGCTGGATGACATCACCAGGCACCAGCCAGGAGTCTGACTCAGCTCTCCTCAGAGAAATTCAGAGTTGGAAACTGAGTGCAGGGCTCCAACAAAGTTTAAAGTAGGAATTCTGCCTCCCCATTCATCCTAACAAACACAAGCGAGAGACCTGGGCCTGACACGGGTTTCGGGTGTCCCACAGCAAGCTGAGCAGCTGGCAACTTCTATGCTGAGAGTCCACGGCCTGAAGCTTGTCCTGCCCACCCATGGGCTCCCTGGGACTCACCTCATGATGAAGTTGTGCCCGTCCACATCTGGCCCATAGCCAGAGCCCCGCAGGTTGCCTGAGTTCCCCACCACTGCACAGCGCCGGCACTGGTGGGGGTCCCGGAAACGGTAGGGGTTCTCGCCTGGTACTATCTGGAACAGCTTCTCCAGCACCTCGTTGGTGTTGTGCGACTTGAACTGAGGCTGCAGCATCTATGGACGGGAGGGGAGAAGGGAGAGGAGGGTTGGAGTGGGTTTGAGCAGAGAGGGACTCTCACCTGCCTCCCCTCCCTGCTCCCACCCTCCAGTGTCCAAGCTGCTTAGGCCTGCAAACCAGGCTGTCTAGGGACGGGAATTCTGAGAGCCACCACCTCCCCTCTCTCAACAACAGCGAAGTCTCCCTTTGGAGCCTGGTGCCCTGCTAGTTAGGGGCTGCTCCAATGCATGGAGGGAGCTCAGGGGTCAAAGCGCTATTCAATTCTCCAGGAATCTGCAGGCCTGTGTCACGAAGCAGAAAACTTCTTAAGCTCATCATGCACGCAGAGGCCGCCTCGCTGCTCTCCTAAGTCATATAAAGAGCTGTTTTGAGGTGCAGTGAATGTGGAAAGCCCTACAGGAGTTCAGGGGCTCATTCCCAATCTGCCTGCAGGGGGCGCTCCTGGTTACAGAAGATGCCGCAGGGGCATTGTCCACAGAGAAACCCTTTCAAAGTCTTAATGGCTGGAATAAAACTGATCCCCTGCAGCTCCTACCACCAGTGACTGAGAAAGACCAGGAAATGAGGCAGGGGCAACACTCACACGCGCCAGGCAATCTGGTAGGGTGCCAGGCCAGTAACATGCAGGAGTAAAGTGGCAAGTGGGGCTTAGGACAAACAGGAGGTCCCATCAAAAAGGGCTGATTTAAGCCAATTGTTGCCGGTGGGATTGCGTTTCCAAGGGATCAAATTTTCCAGTTTTTCGAGAGAAACTGAAAATACGGATTTCATGTGAAAGGACCCTGATTCCTTAATGTTGGTAACTAATGCAAATATTTTTAAAACATTATGTGGGCTGGACTTGGCCCATGGGCTTCCAGTTTGGTAAAGTGGAAACTAGAGCTTTAAAATGCTCTGTGGTCTGAGCCATAACACCATGGGTTTGGGACTGAGCAGAGAAGCTGCTCAAGGACAGAATACATGGCTGGGATGGGGTAGGCTGGCTTCTCTGTCTCCTCTGTGGGTACAGGAAAGGCCCCTGTAAACAAGAGCATAAACTTAGTGTGCAGAAGATGCTTAGCTCTGAGACAATTTCTAGAATTTCTAGGTAGATGGCAAAAGGGGGTAACTGTGGGGAGCAGTGGGATGGCTTCTGCTGCATCTCAGCTGAGGAACAAGCTTGGTGCCTGAACAGCCCTGAGGTCCCTTCCTGTGGGCAGGGGGCCTGGCCTGCCCATGGGTCTACCTCTGCCCGGAGTCCTGTTCTGTCCTGTGTGGCCACTGCTGACACCTATGACCTTGGGCAAGCCCTATGAACACTCTGAACCTTGATTTTCCCCATAAAATGAAGGTTGTGATTACGAGCAACAGGCAGGACCCTTCATGGGCTCCAGGCTGTCACCGGAAGGGCCCATGGGGCCTCTGGTGTCCCCTGCTCTGTAGACCTCCCACCCTTAGGGACTCTGACAGTCTGGTCCAGGAAGCAGGATCTGCGAATTGTTCCCATGAGCCTGATCACAGGAGCTCACCCTCAGTTTCCCTGAATGTGAGAAACAGGGGAAGTCATCCTCCTCCTCACTGGCCAGCTGGGGAAACCACGGACCATGAGTTGCCTCCCAAGTCTCCCAGAGGGGAACGCAGGCAGCCTGTGGGGCCCCTGGGTTAAGTACTAATGCTGCTCCACCCCTGATAAGGTGTGGCCACCAGGTGGCCCCCGCAGAGCCTGGATTGTGATGCTCAGAGATCACAGGGATGAGGTGAAGGGCATTAAAAGCAGCAGAAAAGTGAAAGGATCCAGGAGAGTAGAGATGGCCACATCCACCCCCTCTCCCCTCCCCTTTACCTCCTTTTGCCCCAGAGGAGCTGACAATGCTTTCTTCTCCCAGCCCAGGTTTTTTCCAGCAACTGTAAAGAACCAAGTGAGTAACCCTCATGGTGTTTAAAATTATTCTGAGCCAACATTTACAAATTAGGATATTTAGAAAAAAACTCTGGACTTCTGGGTTCTCTTAAACAGTCAGAAGATCCGGCAGTGATGGGTTGAGTCCCTGCAGAGCAACAATCTATCGTGCTGAGTGGCGGCCTCCTTTATCAAGGGCAGGCTGCTCCCTGTTGCCATGGACGTCACCCCTCGCCATCTTCTCCCTGGGGACCTGCTTCTCCTGTCAGTCACCTCCCTGTCTCAGTCAGCATTTCTGATCTCTGCTTGGTCCCTACAGGCAACAGACAGTATAGTTCCCTCTCCTTCCAGGCCAAAGCTTGCTCTTCCCTGCAGAATCTAATTCTAGGAGATGGATCTGGTCAAATGGACCTCACACTGTCAAAATCTGGGGGCCAGAGAACAGACAGCCCAAATCCAAGATGGGGCTTAAAGAATAATCCCAAACAGGGGGACAGACCCCGGGATGGGGGCAGCAAAGAGCGGGCAGGAGGGGCCATGGCTCTCTCACCATCCACCACCTCTGAACATCTGGAGGCAGATCCATGTTCTCGCGGGTCCAGACTGGAGAGATGTTGCTGTTGAAGTGGCTATCAAACCAGTCGGAGGCGCCGGCGTCGTCCATGCAGCGACGGCAGGGACAGTTCTTGCCGGTAAGCCCCTCCTTGCTGAGGCGCTGCAGGCCAGCGTAGCCGGGCACCAGCTTCACGCGGTGGGTCC
This sequence comes from Smutsia gigantea, assembly GCA_032199065.1. Taxonomy (NCBI): domain Eukaryota; kingdom Metazoa; phylum Chordata; class Mammalia; order Pholidota; family Manidae; genus Smutsia; species Smutsia gigantea. The sequence goes on from JAVSCE010016326.1 coordinate 32,131, forward strand.
CACCCAGGGCCCCCGAATCCAGGTAGGGCAGGGTGGCCATGCTGTGGTGGGAGTAGGTGAAGAGCAGTGACATGATGAACACCAGCAGGAAGGCCACGGAGAGGAACCACACCCGCAGGGAGCACTTCATGGTTCGCCGACCCGGTGGGGGCTGGACCACCAGCCCAGCAGGCAGGAGAGGGTGTCACTGTGGCCACTCTTTTCCCAGCCTGCTGATGGGCCAGTGACAGCGTAGCCTGCCTGTTCTGGCACGATGTGCAACGGGCATAGGGGCACGTGCCAAGGAAGGGACAGCAGCAGGGGTCCCACACCACACCCTCCTTCCACGTGGGGAGAAAGCCCCTCAGCAGGAGAGGCTCCCCTATCCCTGAGTCACTTGGGCCCGTCCGTACTTATGGCTTCATCGGGTCTCTCCGTCACTAGCTGGGCCACAGAGGTTCTGCTTCTCCTACCGGCCTGGTGAGGGGGAGGTCAGTCCATCCCAGCCCTCTAGTCCCTTGGGGTTGATGGCTGCCAGCTCTGGAGCCCCTCTCTGGTGGCTTGAAATGGCCCAGTCTGGAGCATTCGGGGTCTTTGTGGTTCATGAGCAGACACCGAGGCAGCCCCTCGGCCTCTGCAGCAGGTAAGCCCTGGAACCTTAATCACAACAGAGGGCACGTAGGTTTCGTGTGGCCTGGATTCCATGCAAGAGCTGTCGCTGCCTCAGCTAGCCCTGCTGGCCCAACCCCTCTGCCAGCGGGGAGGGAACCAGGCCCCAATCCTGAGAGAGGAAAGCCAGGAGGCTCTGTGGATGTCAGAAAACTGCTGCGGAGATCAAGATCCTCGAGTTAGGGTCTGACCTTCCGCTTCCCATCGAGGTGCCAGCCCCTTCTCCCAGTGGCCACAGCCTCAAGTGCAATTATATAGGGGTTCCCAGAGCTCTTGCTTCTGCGGTGAGGTCCTCCGGGGCCAGGGAACAGCTGCTCCTCAGTGGGGTGCTGCTTCAAATGCCGCCTGGGTCAGCTGAGTGTGCTGAGCCCCCTGCCAGGGCCCAGGCCTCCTTCTTGGTGCTGCTGGATGGCTTGCAGGCTGCTCTGCCCATCCCCACTCCCCTGCGGCTGGCTGTCCTGCTGTTAGTTAGCTCGCTAGCAGTAATCCCCTGGCAGGCTCCCCCGCACTTGTCAGGCGCCAGGCTGCCGCAGCATGACCCTGAAATGGCAGAGGAAAATAATGTGCCAATAAATTGCATGTGCACACATGCTCTCCCCTAGCCCCGCCCCCAAGCCCCAGAGGGGACAAAGCTGGCAGTAGAGGAGATGCCCCCCTAACCAAAGGATGGACAAAACAAAGTTCTCCCCTCCACAGACAGTATGGCTCTGCTCTGTTAACTTGGGGCCTCAGAGGATGGGATTAGCCCGCCATCCTCACTGATTAGCCAGAAAGTAGACAAGGATGGAAAGTGATTTCCCTAAAGTCACATGGCAAGTCACAGGTTTACAAAGTTCCTAGTCTGGCTATCTGAGGCTACTTTAAGGTGAAATTTAAGAGAAATGGCCCAGAGAAAAGACTGCTGGGGACTTTGGATATGACCTCCTCCTAGGCACTCTCTATCCTCTGAATGCCTGTGAGAAGCCCCTGCAAGTAAGACGGGGTAGGAGGTGGGGCAGCACTGGGCCGGGGCTCTGGGATTTGTCGTCTTCGCCCTTGGGTGTGGGCTACAGCAGAAGCATTCCTGGGTGAGCCCTGTGAACCATTAACAATCTTTCTAGCTCTGGTGTCATGGAGAGAATCTGTCAGGACAGAGGGGCACTGTGCTTGGCACCCCCATCACCCAGCCCTCCTGGCAGTTGCCTTCATGTGTCTGTTATAGACAAAATGAATGCCAGAGTCCCTGCGGGTGACGACAGCCTGAGACCTCATGCTTCCTGGGTAGGCAGGCAAGAGCAGGGAGAAGAGGCCAGGCTGTTTGGCTATTGGACCTAAGGGAAGGAGCCTGAGTCCCTGCCACATTCAGGGGCACCAGGGCAAGAGTCAGGGACAAGGAAGAGAGTGAGCCCCCAGGCCTTGGTGCCAAGCCACAAGGATCACTTAATCCTGGCTGCCTGCCTTTCCCCAACAGCTTCTCTCCAAATCCAACTAGTGCCGGTTCTGACCTGGCCCCCTGGGCCCTTGTTGAAGGCTCCAGCCAGCCCTTCCAGGGTCTTTTGGCTCCAGCCAGCAGCTGCAGAGAAGGCCTCTCCATATCTCTGTTCAGGATCCTCAGCTGTCCCCTCCATCTACAGCAGCTCAAACTTCTGGGGCCAAGCCAAACCACAAAGCCATCAGGGGATGGAACTACCACACTCCAATAAGGACATTATTCTGGGTGAAGAAACAATGCTCCCAGAGGTGCAGAAACATGCCTAAGGTCACAGCCTTGTGAGTGGAGGTGAGATTTGAATCCAAGTCTCTCTGGTTCCAAAGCCTGCGACTGGCCAGGGCATAGAAAGAGGACCAAGAGCCCCTTCAGCTACCTAGGGGCTCAGGGTGAGAGACAAGGAGACACAGAAGCTGGTTCCCAGGGTCAAGAGTAAAGCTTTGCCCACATGCCTCACCCAGGCCTCCTGGCCCTAATTCACAAGGGCCCTGCAGCACTGGCTCCAACGTCTCTTCTAGTGTTTCTGCACCTGTTTGGCAGGCCAGGCACCAGGCATTGTAAATAGGAAGCTGGCACACTGCCTCTTCCAGTTCCCTGTTTGCACATTTCCACATCCAATATCTAAGGAAAAGAGTTTGGTTTTACAGGGTTCTGCTCCCAGCATTCAGTGACCTGAAGAGAACCAGCCGTGAGGCCAGTGGCCCAGGGAGATGGTGACTTTCCAGGCTGAGCGAAGGATGGCAGGGAAGGACCTCACTAGGGAGACCTCATTTCTGGTGGGCAGCCCCCTGTGGCTGAGGAAGGTGGCGGCTGTGCAGAAGCCGGCACAGGCGGCTCCAAGGGAAACCTCTCCCCTACCAGGAAGTCAGTACCACCTGGGATTCTAACTCAACAAACTGGCATCCTAGGTAACGCACTGCCTTGTCAGGGAGTAGAAAAGCCCTAGTTGGGGAAAAGAAGTGGAGTAACTGGCAAAAGCCCTTGCCTTGGGAATCCCTGGCTGAGCTGCTCCTGGGGGCTTGAGCTGCTCCACCTGCGTTGAGGGTCGCAAATGGAGACACAGGAAGCAGCTGCTTCTAAGCAAGACTAAGAAACATCAGAGGGCCCCAGACATGCACCAAAACTCCGCGAAGTCACCCGGCACTGACCATTATGAAGTGTTTTCATGTGCCTCGTTCCTCTAGTAAAGTCCCCTTGCCCTCCAGTTGCCCACTACCTAATTTTGATTCCTCCCCTTCGCGGCTGTTCTCATCACTCACGTTAAGCCCACACATACCCCAATATGAAAAAGTTGGGGAGAGGGCACACACTTCAGTATCAGCCCCCACCTCTGGTGCCCACAGAGGGAAGCAGGCCAGTCTTCTGGGGCCATCGGCTTGGTGGGTGCTCATTTATTCATTCAACAAGTTACTTAACAGGCCAGCAGTGGGCCAGGACACGCCCGGCCTGCCCTCACAGAGCTTCCCACCTAGTGGCAAATACAAAGGCAAAGGCGATTACAAAATGCCAGGACAAATTTAGAGAGCCACGAGAGGGAACAGAGCACAAAGGGCCTTGGGAGGAAACAAGTGTGACCTGTTAGGAGGAAGGCAGGCGGGGCCGGCCACAGAGGGCTTTGAAGGATTTAGGATTTATTATGAATCTGATGGCAGGGCTTCAAGGAGGGACATGTCATGAACTGATTTATATTTCAAAATGGACCCTTGAAGCAAATTTTTTAAAACTAGCGGTACCAAGAGCTTGGAGAAGATGTGAAGTATTAACACTCACACACTCACCACTGGTGGGAAGTTAAATTGGTACAATGCTCTGGAAGATAATTTGGCATTACTTAATAAAAATGGACATAAGTATATCCCAGTGTTTTTTTGTTTTTGTTTTTCAAGGCATTGAAAACCATCTTTCTCACAGAAAATAAGGTATGGAAACAGAATGAGAGACTAGAATCAATTCCCCAGTTATCCTGGGCTAATTTATTTTATGACTTCCCATGTGCATAGATATCCTAAGAAATTGTAATCCTCCTTAGGTTTGGAAGGGAACGAATGATTTCTCACCCACAGGTTGAGGATTTAGAATTGCTGAATTACAAATCCAGTGATCAGTCTCCTTGCCATCTTAAGCAGATTTAAAAACTTATATTAAACCCTGACAACACATTGACCATACTTTTCATTTTCCCCCATTATCCCACCCCCACTTGAGGTAATGTTTTTTTTCACTGAGGTTTAATTCATATATAATAAAACACAGAAGTCTTTCAATGTAAAGCTTGATGAGTTTTTACGTCTGTGTACATCAGTGTAAATACTCAGTATAAAATCCAGAGCATTTTCATGATGCCAGAAAGTTCCCTGGTGCTCCGTTGCAATCAGTATCCACCACTCCACCACTCCTCTGAGCTCTGTCTCCATAGATTAGACTTATTTGCTCCTGCACTTCAGATAAACACACATCATGTACTCTTGTGTGGTGGGCTTCTTGTGCTCAGCATGTTTTGGAGATCCATCCACGGTGTGTATTAGTAGTTTTTCTTTTCCGTGTTTGGACATTTGAGTTGTTCCCAGTTTGGGGTTGTTATGAACAAAACTTCCCCAAACTTCTTTACAAGTCTTTTTGTGGATGCATGCTCTCATTTCTCTTGGGTAAATACCTGGGAGTGGAATTACTGGGTCATAGGGTAGGTGTATGTTTAACTTTACTAGAAATTGTCAAATAGTTTACCCAAGTGGTTGTAGCATTTTACATTTCTACCAGTAATGTATGAGAGTTCCACTGGTTTCATGTCCTTGATGTTTTCTGTCTTTAATTTTGGGCATCCTGGTAGGTGTGTAGTAAACTCTAGTATTTCTACTACCAGATGCATGTGAACATGTACCTCAAGGGACATACAAGAATGTTCAAGACAGTATTGGGTAATAGCTGAACACTGCAAACCACCCAAACATCCATTAGAAAAAAATGGATAAATTGTGATACATTCATGTCACATAGTAAAAAGGAATGAACTACAGTTTCAGAATCCACAGGGATTAATATGACCAAAAACTATTACGTTGAGCAAAAGAGTAAGTCCTGGATGAATGCCTAGAGTATTATTAGTTCTTGAAAAGTTCAAAAGAATAAAAAGTTTAAGCCAGAAATTACTTAGGCCTCCATGTATAGATGATAACAAAACAATAGAGAAAATCAAGGAAACAACAAAATTCAGGAAATTCCTCTGGAGGGAAAGGAAGGTAGATAAGCTCAAGGAGGGTCCTACAGAGGCTTTGCAAGTACTGGGTAATTTATTACTCCTTAATCCAGGTAGTGGGAACAAAGTACTTTTTCTTTTTATTCTTTAAGGAATATATGTATGATATGAAATGTCCAGAAAAGGCAGATTCGTAAAGCAGACAGTGGTTGCCTAGGGCTGTGGGTTGGAGGAGATGGGGAGAGACTGCCAATGGGTATGGAGTTTCCTTCAGGGGTGACAACATGTTCTAAAATTGTTTGTGGTGATGGCTGCATAACCAGGTGAATAGACTAAAAACTACTGAATTGAATACCTAAAATGGATAAACTGTATAGCATGTGGATTATATCTCAATAAAGGTGCTACCAAAAAAGGCGGGATGTGATAAACTAGAATGGGGGGACAGTTGGGACACAGTACAGACGTCTGCATCCTGGTAGGAATAATGTACTAGGGGGAAGAGTTATGCTGCAGGAAAAAAGAGGGAATACTTGAGAAGCAAAGTTCTTGAGTAGTGAGAAGTGGGAGCCAGTACTTACATGCAGAGGGTCCACCTGAGGGACACAGCAGGCAAAGCAGAGGGTGGGGAGCAGACGCAGGGAATCATGCATTCGGCAGCAGGAAAATGAGGAGGGTCTTTACTGCTAGGGTTGGAGATTTATGGAGATGAGATGCGAAACAATCCTTTAAGAGAGAAGGGGGTAATGGGAAATTCAGTGGGTGGCAAGGGGATGCGGTAGTCTTCCAAGAGGTTTGTGGTCCTAGATCTAGCATATTTGGTGAGACTATTTAATAAAAAACGTCCTCTGAAGTGCTGGCTGAGCTTGAGATGCTGAGGCCGAAGACCGAAACCAGAAACCAGAATCCAGGAGGTCAGGGGCAGCAAGGGCTTTGAAGAATGGATGTCCCCCACCCTAGAGCCTTCTACCAATCAGGGGATGCATGGTTGAACAACTTGGGATACGAGGATCCAGTGGAAGCTGATGGAGGCCCAGGAAAAGTGGGTGCATGGGACTGAGCAGCAAAGGCTGCCCCAAAAGGAGGACAGCAGGTTCTGGAGGCAAGGGCAGTTTTAGAGCCAGTCTCTGGTCAGTTCCCAGGTGACAAGCCATCGAATTAACCTAATGAAGCACAGGATAGCATAGCCTCAGACCAGCTCAGCTGAACACAATCTTCTTGGCAGGCAGAGTAAAGAAATGTCAAGATTAGGTGCGGAGGCTGGGGGAGGGGAGCTGCTTGAATCTGGAAGGAGTTGGGAAAAGGAAAAAACCCAGCAAGACGCTGATGAAGCCCCCTCTTTCCACCCACTGACACACAGCCTGACGATGTGCCCCCGGACTCAGTGCAAAGGCGTCACACCACAGACTGTTACTCACGGCACGGTGCTGTGAGTGTCTGAGCACTGGGCGGCATAGTCTGTCTTCTGATATTCACAGAAGTCCCAAGACCAGCTGAACGAGGTTAGCCAGGCGGTAAGTGACAGAGCTTTAATGCCACTCCAGGTCTGGTGGCTCCAAGTCCAGTACTTGCTGCCACGAGCTGGCTTCCAGAGAGGCTTTTCCCACTAACTGGGATACAGCCATCTTAGGGTTCCCTGTGCCCCAGATCCATGCTAATCTAGCAACCCAGCTAACTCCCCGCATCCTGGGTATGGCCACAGACGACCCTGGCAGAAGGTGCCTTGGGGGGCGTCAGTCATTATTCTGAACAAGAAACCAGACAGCTCCTCCCTTATACACATCTCAAACCCAGTGAGGCATATCCTTGGCAAGTCTGAGAACTGGCTGTTTCACCTCCGCATGTTTGGCTAACTGTGAAGTCATTTCATTGCAACATCCTGACACCAGCCTCTGGCACATAGTTATCCTAGTGACTCAGGCCCTCCTTGCTCCCTAAATACAAACCCTGGGGCAGCTTCTGCCTCTCAAGCCCTTGCCTTCCTTGACTTGACATCCAGTCGGAGATCTCAGCTCTAGACCTTTTGATGCATCCCAGAGTCAGCAGTCAGAGGACACCAGAAAGCAAGGGCTAACAAACTTCTTTGAATCTATGACTGTCACTCTATGAACACCATGAAGTCCTAGAGAAATAAGCCATCAGTCTTCATAGCGAGAGGATCATCGCTGCAGCCTCACAGACAGGCTCTAGGGGAGTAATGCTGCATTCTGTGCATGGGGAGTGGGTGGGGCAGGGGGAGAATTGGGATTTGGGGTTCCTATCTGCTCTGCCCAGCTCCGCTCTGCTCCACACCTGCTCCCTCATGTCCAAGAGTTCGCTATGCAGATCTACACGAAGGCAGGAAGTAAAGTCTGGAAAACCAATATTATCTCCATAGGCAGGCAGACAAAGCCAAACAGAAACAGTTGGGGAGAGAGGGAGAAAGACCAGAAAGGAACATAACTACCTGTGTGACAAAGGCCAGGGCGGCTCCTGGTAAGTCCCTGTGTACCAGGTCTCTCCAGGCTCCACACCACTTCCTTGTTTTCTGTCTAATCTGATTGTTTCCTTTTTCTTAAACACAAGCGTAATCTATTATATTTATGTATTTGGACTAACGCTACCATTTTTCTTAATGTTTCTGCTATTTTTTCTTTTTTCGTTTCTTGACTTCTGGTGGATTGACAAACTATCCCCACTCCCACCGCTTTTTTTACCCCCTCCTGGCTTGGAAATCACCCTTCTCTTTTTTTAGTGGATTATCTCAAATTGTTAGCACATATGCATTTTCCTAATAAAGCCCACAGTTTTCAGCAGCGCTATTTTCTTGAACAAGGTAGCAACTTTGTTGTGATTTAACAATGACATTCCCCACTTTATTCTACCCAATTCTTCCTTGATAACATAGTCAGTTTTCCTTTCTTTTAAATTAAAAAACAAACTAGACGCTGGATTTTTGTTCCCATGTTTTGTCATCTGTGACAGACGCCGCTGGTTGCCTACCAGCAGCCACTCCCCCTTCTTTCTTGCCAACAGAATCCGGATTTTGTTCAGGCAGAAAAGGACCCCATCCCAGAAGGTAAGGCAAGCCTGGTCAAAGCCAACCTCAGGAAGCCTGTTTCCTTTTACCAGAAATTGATCTAAGGATGGGCCAGCTCGGGCCAACGAGACATAAGATGTCTGCTGGGGCCTTCGGAAAGGTTCTCCTTCCTGTCAATCTGTCCCTTATTCCTGTGCTGCATTCCAGCTGGATTCCTCCACATTAGCTTCCAAGAATTCTATATATTGTTTCAAATTCTGACACTATTTTTCACGGCTAGAATTTTTACTACTTTTTATATTCACATATTCTTGTCTCTTTTCTTTCATTATTTCCCCTTCTTTTCTTCAATGGATTTCGAGTTTCCATGTCTTTGAGGGTCCTAATTATTTTCATCAAAGACATTTTCCGAACACTCTACTTTCATTTCTTCTGGGGTAAATTTTTCTTTGATGTCACTGGTTCTCTTTTCACATTAGTGCTCCTCGTGCGTTTCTGAACTTTTGTGTGTAAACCCATCTTATCTCTTGTTTTACTTTTCCTTCCCTATCTAGGGGTTTTCACTGTTGTCTCCCCAGGTCCTTTGGGTCTCCCAGCCTAGAATTAGATTTTAGAGCAGCAGGTCAGCTTAGATTTAGGCTGTGAGGTTCTGTCTCCCTAGGTAAGCATCTTTGTTATAAGCCATAGCCCCAGGGAAGTGTTGGAAGCAACTTTTTTTCAGCCCACCTTCCCAAGCAGAGTACTAGTTCTAATTCCAAGCTTCATGTGGAGCACTTTATAGCTCTGTTACCCCACATTTCCCGCTGCTTCTGCTGTTTCCAGACTCTGAGACCAGCAGCCTGCGGCTTTAGCCCTGCTCCCCTATTTGTGCTCCTGTTCCATTTCTCATCATGGAGATATTTATCGTTCTGTGGGGGGAGGGAGAGCGAGCGCATGATTACGCTGTTAGAATTTTATCTTTTTGTGTATTATTGCTGTGTTTAGAGTATACATGTACAGTGCCATCTTGACTGGATGAGTTGGATTAAACAATTTGTACCAAGCAAGTCGGGATCCCTGCCAATACCAGTCTCTTGGGATGGCATAGCAAACTGTCTCTAACAAGATTCACAGAACTCCAGCCAGCATACTGTAGGAAACAGACTGAGATAGCCTGGGTAAGCTGATCGAAAGTCCCAATTAAAACTACTCTTCCATTCCCACCCCATCTTCATCCCAGTGCACAGTGGGGTAAAGGCAGGGGTGGGCAGATATGCTAACACGATCTTTCAGGTGAGGTCTGACCAGGCCTTCACAGCGCAAGACCACCCCAGCCTTCAGGCCCTCTTCCATACCACTTGAAAATTTCAGTCTTTTATTTGATGAGGCAAAAATGCAAAATGCATAGTAGTCATATGGACACCCTTGATCAAAGGCACATCTGACTCTCTTCAAGTTCCCAGCCAGCCTGCAGCAGGCCCAGTCTTTAGTTTCAATTACATCAGAAGGGTGGCAGATTCAGGAGCCAAATTCTAGTCCAAGGTGTCACCAGGCAAAAGCCACTTTTTATTTACAGGTCAAAATTCTTCAACAATCAGAAGAAGGAAATCCTATCTCCACCCTCTTCCTCTCTGATTACCTCATTTGTTCCTACTTACCACCACTTTGACTTCCAAGTTATCTACTTTCTTGACTCAAACCCTTCCTTGTTTCTTTCAGCTGCTAAAGCATTCTGAAGGTTCTGCCTTCAGCTCTCTCTGCTTTTCTGCCTCTCTACTGGGCACCATCCCCTTCCGAATCTAATAGGCTGCCTTCTACCCTGGGTTCTAGACCTAGATTCTCAACTGCCTCTTTAGCATGTCCGTGTGGCATTTCATCATCTTCCTGCATTCAGACACATACAAGACAGGGCTCCCTTATTTATGGGGCAGAGGCCAAGTTCCTTAATATGGCATTCACAGATTCCTAAACCAGGCTACCCCCCAGCCCCAAGCCCCATCTCTCACCAAACCTTACCCTCTAGGGGTTATGAATTAGTTTGGAACACAGGCCAAATCTGGCCCATATTTATTAAGATCCTGCTCAGAACCTAAAAATACATGTACATGTCTATCTCCTTCACTTAAAATATAAACTCTAAGTATACAGAGACCATGTTATCTAATTCTTTGTCTCTGTACCACTATAGGACCTAGCACTGGCCTATGTATAGTATGCATCAAAAAATATCTGTCCAGCTGAGCGTCACCTCTACAAAAAACCCCAGGGATCTAAGAATCAGAAGAAACAATGGTAATGAAGAAAAGCTTTGAAACCATTTTTGTAAATCATTATTTAAGTATGTACATGGAGTGATCATTACATTCTGCGCCTCCACTCTTCCAGCTCTGACATTCTAGAAGCGAAATCTTTCCCTAACTTCTCACAGACCCCAAAGAAACATGTGGCCTCAGGTATCAACCAGATTTATCAAATCGGAGACAGTGGGAAAGGTGTATATGTAAAAATGAGAGAAGCTGCCAGGATGTGGGAATGGCTGAAGTGCCCCACTTTTAAATTTCTGTCAGCAGAAACACAACAAGGCTGCTAAAATGGAACTCTCTGGTCCCTCCCCTGAGCATCGCAGGCCACTTGCTGAGCCTACCCCAGCTAGGGCTTGTCACACCTCCCATGCACTCACTGCAACTCAAAGCTCCTCTCCAGTCAAGCTTCCCAAAAGAAGAAAGCACCTAGAAAAACCTGGATTTACATTCTGGCATTGCCACTTGTCAGCTATTAACCATTTGACCTCTCTGATCTATGTCTTTCTCTGTAAAATGGGATTATCACTCATCTCGGAGGGCTTCTGTAAAGATGAGAGGCATAAAGCTCCTAGCTCAGTGGCTGTGCTCCTGAGTTAGGCAGGTCAAGGCCATGGTTCTGTTAGCCCCAGCCCCAGCAGGAGCCCCATGACCCTGGACAGGCATCACAAGGATGACCCCCCTGCACAGCCCTGGCTCAGTTCCTCAGCATCCCCAGCCCCTCCCCTCCCCTCCTCTAGGCCAGCACCTCCAGCATCTTACTCCAGAGCCTCCTTTCCTGACACCCACAGGCATGGCCCCTCCCCATCAGTGGCAGGGAGGTGGGGTGCACACACAGACCCAAGGTCTCAGTCAGCTTTGCCCTACTGACCCTTCCGCCCAGGCTGCCCAGACAGGAGTGTTCTGTCCATCCTGTGGCACAGCGGGTGGCTCGAGGAGCCTGTCACCTCACCCCCTTCATCAGACGACACAGAACACAGGCCTACCCTGAGCTGGTTCTCAACAGCTCCCGAAGCCCATCCATAGTTGCCCACCTCTGAAGCAAGATTCTACAAGAGCCAAAGAAGAGGTTTCCCCACAGGCCTCAAAGCCTCAGACACTAAGAGATAGGAGACAGGCAGAACAGCCTGAAGGTAGGGGATTAAGAAAGAAATTTAAGTTTCTCTGGGGACTTTTTGGAGGAAGAAGGGGTGGGATGAATGAATGGTGGCCCAGGGCAAGCTAGAGAGGAGTCTGGAAAGCTGAAGGCTTAGACCTTATCCCCGAACTCTGCCCCCCAGGGACAATTAAATTTGACCACACTGTCTTCCCAGGTCACGGGCCTAGGGTGCTTAGAATCTGCTCTGATTTCCTTTAAAGATAAGGCTCAAAGTGCTTGGCAATTCATCACTGTTTATTATTCAGATCTCAGGTCCTACCCTGGATGTATAATGAAGAGCCACAGAGAGCCTGCTGGTAGCCCTCCTTTTCCCTCTGCACACGTCTGGATTTCTAGGGTATGCTTTGAATCTCAATAGAAAAGCAGAGGATGTGTTCATTCAACAAATATTTACTGCCACGAGGGAATGGCCGACGGCATGGGAAGGGCCTACCACCACCCCTCAGCAAAGCCCTTCTTTCCATGGCCTTGTAGCTCCTGCTCTGTCTGGGAGCAGAGCAATGGGGCTCCTGTTTTGAGGCTCCACCAGGCCCTCCAGGCTGCCCACCACCCATGGCTTCTTGCTTTTGCCAACCAGGCTTCCTCTTGGAGGGCTGCCTTTTCCAAGGGTGTGCCATGGGGCAGCTAACCTCAGAGATTGGCATCCTAGATGCCAACTGTAGGTGTTGTCCTAGAAAAAGGTGGGAGCTGATGACATGATTCCACAACCTGTTCCAGAGGCATTTAGAGGGGCACACCAGAGCAATTCCCACCAGCAAGAGCACTGGTGGGGGAAGGGCCAAGGGCTTCCAGAAGAAAGAGGTGAGTCAATTCTCACCTTACAGCCCTCCTTGGCAAGAACCATGCTCCCTGTTCAACTCACTCTTACATAAGGGAGCATTCCTTGCTCTTCTCAGAAATATGGGTTAATCTGATTCTCCTCAACATTGGCCCCAAGCACATACATCCCCCTCTATCCTGGGGCGGGAGGGTCAGGGCAGGTCTAAGAGAAGGTTTAGAAGAGTCTCACGTGCAAGCCATCACCCTCACCAGAAGGGGACTGCAAGGGAAGCCAAGTAAATGAGGTCCAAGTAACATTCCACCCTTTCCTCCCCAACCCCTACAACCACGTGGCAGGCAATCCTCCATGTGAAAACATGGCCCACCACACCCAGACAGCTTCCTGGAACACTCCTGTGCAGGACAGACTGAGATGGAAGCTCCAGGGGCCGAAGGCAAAGGGCAGATGTTCTCCTACAGGAGATGTGATTCATACACAACAGCAGAATGGCAAGGAATTCCCTCCCCGACTCCCAACCAGACCAGCCTTCTTTCTCCCAACCCTTGGAGAGCAACACCAAAACTCCTGAATCTGATCACTCTCACACTTACCTCGGGGAAAGGAACAACCATCGGTGCTCCTGCTTTCCCCCACTGCCCTCTTGCCCCTTCCCAATCCTGCACCACAGCAAGGGGTCTGGACTGGGTGCTTCCCCTCCCTCCCCCTGTAAGCTCTGGAAGGTTGGCCTCCCTGAAGTAGGCTCAGGCCTGCCTAGACCCTGGCAAGGGCTGAAGGAGAAGGGCTGCGCTAGGACATATACAAGTCCTGCCAATGCACACCAAGGGGTGGGAGAAGCTATGCTTCTAGAAGCTTCCAGGCCACAGTCTCTCTGGCTCAAACCTTGAGCCCAGGCCCAGAGTTGAAGTACTCAATTTGAAACGCCAGCAACCATCTCTCCATGCTTTGTGGGATGGGTTTGGCCCAAAGCGCCAACACATAGGATAAGCTACACCCCCTAGGATGCTGACAGAGTTTTGGGGACATGAGGGTCCAGAAGGGACACTCCTCTGGAGTACAGCAGCCCCAGTTCTGGGATTCTCCCCAGGGGCCAGAAGCCGGGAGCCACGTGCTCACTCACCGAGGGCTGGTGTCACACTTGAAAGTGCAGGAGACAACGGGGCTCTTGGTCATCAGACCCCGTAAAGCACCACACCTCTGGCTGTAACTTTTCAGTCTTCAGGGCCGAGCCAAGGCTCCCAAGGGGAATGTCTGCCAGAGCGTCCAGGACCAGGCAATACCGTGAAGGTGACAGCCCCAGATGCAGGCATGAGGGCCTACTTTGCAGAGGGCAAAATTCTCTAAAAGGTTCCCACCTTGGCAGGTGGGGAGAGCAGGCTGTAACTGACAGCAACTCCCTTCTTCCATCCGTCCCTGCCAGCCAGTGGTTCTTTCAATTTTGTGGCTCTGTCTGAACATTTGGTGGGAAATGGGAGCATTATGCCTGCTGGCAGGTGACGGTTTGGAACATGGAGACTGTCTGGCTCCTGGGCAGCACTCGCACACCAGGAAGGACACAGAGGCGGTGCTGAGGGCTGGAAACTCAGCTTTGTGGCCAGGCTCTTATCTACTTCCTTCATCAAGACTAGATAACTTCAAAGTGTTTTGTTTTGTTTTTAAACCCAGAACAATCTTTCCCCCAACCCACCCAAAAAAATTTCCACCAACCCGGCCAAATTCTTATCAGTTTCTATTCTTGTGGCCCAGTGGGAGGGAGGAACCAAGTGGGAGACTTGCATAGTTCCTGCCAAGATCAAATGTTGGAGAACCACCAGCCCTTCTACTGCAGCTTGAGGGCTAAGCCGGGCCTGAGCACTGTGTCAGAGACAGGACCTGTCCCAAGGCTCACCCGGAATGAGACAGCACTCCTATGAGCTGAGCCATGATGGTGCCGGTCCCCCAGGGGCCTAGGGGAGGGCCACATCCAGCGCCCCACAGGCACTGAGCCCTGCGTGGAGAAGAGGATGAGATAGGCACTTGATGAGGAGGTGGTCCAGCTGTCTTGGAGAGGGTTCATGGTGGTGTGGGGCCTCAGGGGTACCTTAGACAGGGAGATAGGTCAGCACCAGGAGGCCAGAGACCCTGGCAAAAGGGCATACAGAGGTACACTGGCCCTATAGGTAGATATCTCCAGTGGTAAAGTACTCCAAAAATCCTGGAAACAAACCAGTGACCTGTACTTTGGGAGCCAGACTGTCTTTATTCTTCACACACCCTATCTTTAGCTTTCTTTGGTTCTCCTTTTATATCTACTTATGGCTTCTGGAAAGGTCAGGCTATGCAGCTATGCTAATGGAAACCCAAAGAAGGTGTCTGCATCCATGCCTGGATCGGGAGATTAAAGGGAAGCCATGTTCCCTCTCTCCCCTGGGAGTTTAGGTAGAGAGGAGTAGAGTGAAAGGGTGGAGGAGCCAAAGTCGGCCCTGTGCTCGGTCCCTGAGTCCCCTGGGTATCATCTGCCCAGCAGAGACCTTGGAAGTTCCGATTAGAGGCCTTGACCCGTGCTGAGCCTGGTGCTGTCGGGTAACTTCCAGCACCAACCCTGCAGGTGACTTTGGGCAGCAGTGCTGCCCTGTGCCTCTGCTTTTCCCTGTGTCATTACTGGAGGCAGACAGTGGGTGGCTGGTAAACTGGAGAACCCAGCTGCCAGGCTGGGCCACACCCAGCACACACTGGCTTTCACTTCTCTCTTACTCTGGCTGAGCAATTTTCCTCTTCATTGAGGAGCTGATGACATGCTGTGACTGACTCAGGTAGGGCCCCTGGGAGGAAAGAACATCCCCCGAGGTTGCTAGGTAATCCACTTCACCACCCTCGGGAAGTGGCAATACCAGCTGCCGTGAGTAGATGTGGGCGAGGGGAGGCAAGGAGCCCTGCCCAGTGCCATCCTTGAGGAGGGATTCACCCTCCTATATCTGGCCTGAGTTATATACTCCCTGCTGAGATGATATGCGTCATCACACACATTATTGCTGTCAACTTTGGGGGGATGCAGAGGAGAGGAATATATAGATAAGGGTCCATTAGGAACACAGAGACCAGGGTCCTCAGAGAGTGGTCTGTTGTCTGGCTCCATTATGTATCTTCAGGTTGCACGGGGATAGCCAGCATGACGGTGCTGGTTTGGGACTGGGGCTGTGTGGGGGTGACCTAGGGGCTGTGGAGAGGTGGGGCCTAGGGCGTGCATTCAAGTCCCTTACCTTCCCTGGTGAGACAGGGAAACACATGCTTATAAGTTAACATTTTACAGCGAACTTTGGACTAAACCCAGAAAACCTCAATTCCAGGACTGCCTCTGCTATTTATTCAACAGTTGTGTGTATTTGGGCAAATCATACCTCTCTGGGCCACAGATCTTCCATCTGTAAAATGAGCCTGTTAACACTTGTCCTATTGACCCCACACAGCCCCTGCCAAGATTAAATAAGCTCTAAGCCGAAAAACACTCTGTACTCGAGGTACTGTTGAGTTTCAGCCTCACAGAGAGGAGGGAGACCGGGACAAGAGCAGACACTGTGGCTAAGCCTAAGGGACCAGGGAGGTCTGACCCAGGCTGGATGACCACTTAGAACATGACCCCAGACAGAAACAGGCAGCCAGGGGGGCTGCAGGAGCTGAACATGAAGGGCAGACGGCAAGACGAATGAGGAGACAGTGAGAATGAAAGAAGGCAGACCAAACTCAGAAGGGCCCCACCCTACTCCCCGAGCACCAAGGAGCGGGTGAGAACTGCCCAGAAGCTCCCAGGACCTCCAGCATCTTGTTAATACATAACTCACACTCTCAAATAGCCTGCAGCTCGGCACAGGGATGGCCTTCTGCTTCTGGACCAGAGGCCCAGGGAAGTGACCCAAACAAGGTGAGGAGCCTGTGTCAGATTGAACTTGAGGTCTCCTCTTGCTAAGCTGGAGGCTCAAAACCCAGAGCTCTTTCTGTAACACCAAACTCCTGGCTCTGCCAAGCTGGGTCAAATACCTGTACCCTCGCAAACTGGAGGTATTGGAAACTGAGGTCAGAATTGTGCCATTTGTCTGTCTGCATCTGAAACTGGCACCACTGTCCTGAGCATTCTCTTCCAGGGGAGAAGACAGAGGGGCACAACTCTCCCCAGCAGGAAACAGCCCCACATAACCCAGAGAGCACAGCAGCCCTGGAGCTACATCCTTATCCAGGCCCTGGCAGGAAACAACACTGGAAGGTGAGCATTCAGGAAGCTGAGATGACGGGAGACGGACAGCAGACCAAGCCAGCCAGAGCTGGACCAGGGCCGCATCTGTTTACTGGGACATGGGTGAAGCCACAGTGAGTGTCCTCCCTGTCTCAGACAGACCCTGCGTAACACCATCCACCACGCAGATGGCCCTTGGCCACCACAAAGGGACCATAAACTGCCTGGGCCAGCTCTGTCCTGTAGTTTAAGAGATGAACCACGCCTTGTGGATGGGCAGCCAAGGGGCTGAGGGGGCTCCGCCCTAAAAAACCAACACTTTGAATACTGGAAAGAGCACCCAGCCTACAAGCCAATGACCTGGATTCTGGTCTCAGTTCTTCTAGCTACTGATTTGAGAAAAGCAGGCAAATTACCCAACTTTCATTTCCTGATTTGTAAATGGAATGACTCAATGACTTTAAGTTCTATTCTATATTTCAGCATTCAGTTTTTAATAAAGTAAATTAGTAAGTGGCAATAAATCCTTATTAGTTTGCCTGCACTGGTGTTTCTGACATGTAAGTCAGGTCACTGACCAGCTGCAGAGTGTCCCTGAGTCCAAATGCACACTTAGCACAGCCTGCTGTCCCAGTATGTGACATCCCTCTAGTAGATGACAACCCCATTTTCCTTTGGAGAACCATCTCTGTGCCATGTAACCTGGGTCTGGCTGACCAGAGGACCAAATGCACCCGGACATAGTACTTGATACTGGGCTGGGCATGGGCCCCAATCTTTTGCCACAAGGGAACTGAGAGTGGGTCGCACGGTGAAGAGCAGGTGGGATGGGTGTTGGTTGGTTGAGCCCCTCATCTTCCCCACATGTGGCCAGTCACACCCTCACGTATGATTCAACGGATTCCCTCTTATTAAAGGGCCTTTGTAAATGAAGAAGTTCAACTGACAGAATCTTGCACATATACACACCATTTTCCACTTCATTTAAAAGAAAGCCACTTACTATATCGCTTGTCATCTGACACAGAAGAGCTGCCCTGAACCTGTCCCTAAAACCCTATCCTGAACAGGTTAACCCAGCTCAGAGGCCCACAAGTCCATACACACAGAAGTGGTCCTGGGATTCCCGGCAGTGGCTCAGTTCTGGTCAGGCCCCAAGTCCTTCTCCAACCAGGGCCACTGCCCGGATGTGCAGAAGGTGAGGGAGGCTCTGATGTGCAGAGCCTTCCTGGGTGACCTGGGGACAGCACTGCCCAGCACCAGAGTTTCTCAAACACAGGGAAGACTCAGCAGGGGAGGGTTCTGTGCCTTTTGCTGCCCAGCCAGCCCTGAACCAGCTGGGAGGTGGTTAGGGAAAGAGAAGATGAGCTTGGACATGGAATGCAATGGGAAATCAGGTCTCTGAGTTTGGTTCCTTGTCAGGCAATGAATTTTGGGGGGGAAGCCTTTCCAAACCTGTTTCCCAGCCTGTTTAATAAGAGTCCTGTTGGCTTTTTATATGATGCCGGATTCTCCACTGAACTCCAGACCTACCTATCCCATTCATTTCTGGATGCCACCCCTTAGGTGATACCCCAAAATACCTCAAACTCAACCTGCCCCAAACCAAATTCATGCTTGCTCTAAGCCCCCAAACCCAGCCCACTATCTGTATTCCCAGTTTCTAGGAAAGGGACATCACCTATCCAACCCTGAAAGCTGGGAGTCATGACTCTATGCCCACTCCTTCCTTTCACCACCCTCGGCCAACTTATTGCAATGGCCACCTGCTTTTTACCGCCTAAATCTCTTCTCTTTGCTTCTCTCCATGTCTACAACCATCGCACTTTCCAAGGGTCTGTCATCATTCTTATAGTAACCTCCAAACAGCTAACACTCTAGATCTACTGAAGAGACCCCTCCACTTCATTCTCCACAGGAAGCCAAAGTGATCTTTACAACTGCAATTCCTATCTGATCCTTATCCCCAATTCCTCCCAGCAAAACAGCCAGACCTCCCAATGCCTTGGGGCAAAGGTGGGACTCCCCAGATGCCC
>JAVSCE010016327.1:0-10909 GCA_032199065.1 Smutsia gigantea
TTACATCATCAGGTGGTTTAAGTTCAGTGAGGATCCTGGCCATAGGAACCCCAACTTCCCCACACTCCACCCCTCCAGGATTCTCGCCTTAACAATCTACACACTCTCAGTCTTCCACAATGGTCCCTGTGCGAGAAAGCTGGAGCACTGTAACCAGATTCCACAACAGCAGCAGAGGATAACAACAACTCAGAGATAATAAAAAATTAAGATACAGGTAACAAAAATTATAATAATCCTCAAGCCAGAGGAAGTTCCCAATCCACAAAGACTTTAGGGGCAATAAGACACATGTTTTAGATAATAAAAAATTAAGATACAGGTAACAAAAATTATAACAATCCTCAAGCCAGAGGGGGTTCCTAATAACAAAAATGATAATAATCCTCAAGCCAGAGGAAGTTCCCAATCCACAAAGACTTTAGGGGCGATAAGACACATGTTTTAATGCCACCAACATAGGCAAAGCTTGTCCATCAGGTAGGATGCATGCAAGAGAGTGGTCCTGTGATAGGACTGTAGCAGGAAGGGGGTCCCTTCCAGGTCTAGTATACCATACTTTTACTCCTTTCCCCGTGGAGTTACCGAAGGGTCTATATATAGTGCTACTGGAGGTGCATGCACTGGCCATAATGATAAAACAAAACTCCCCAGTAAGATGCCCCTACCTTCTGGCCATTCAGGATATACTACTGTGTCCTTTGGTGGCCACTTTGCTGTTATTCCAGGAATACACAGGAGGCCAGCTTCCAGGCCTTGTCCCCAAGGTGCCAGGAGAGCCAGCCATCGTTGGTCCACGTGTCAAAAGGTCCAAGGCCATGTCCACTCAATGGAGTCTCCGGAATTCAGTGCAGTTGGTGCTGGCAGCAAGATGTTATTCTGGTGGCCGAACCTCGGCTTCAGCGATTCTTCCTTGGTTTGCACTTGCAGTTGTATAGAGGAGGCAGCCATATGTGTTAACATGTCTACAGGGCTCAGGATTACCATGAGTCAGTGAACATTCAGCCCCAGTGTCCACCAGAGCCAGGACACGTTGTATTTTCACTGGGGACCAATGGATAGCTATTTCAACATGTGGCCCACAGTCCCCCCCTGGTCCCTCAGGGCAGATACCTTGACCTTCCCTCAGTCAAACCATGTTCCCCAATCACCTTCCTGTGTGGGCTCAAGTGAGGTTGGCTCACTTTCCAGCAGGAAGTCTTGAAAACACACAGGCAGGACTCGTGGCTCTGTCTCTGACCTCTGCCTCTTTGGTCTTAACGGCTGGCATTGCTGCTCTGGTTTCAGCTGTTGCCATAGCTCTAGTAAGATCCTATTTGACTTCCCATCTAATTTCCTTCCATCTGCTCCTGCCCGTATTAAATCAACCCACATCTGGGTCCTTGTAACCTTCATGGGGCCCTGTAAATTGTTCTTCTGAGTAACAGGTCTTATTTCTTTCCGGATTCTTGTTGCTTCAGCCTCTCCTAAGTCCGCTACTGTATGTGTCACCTTGCTTATGAGATGCCCTAAGTGAGGGGAAAGAATGGCCACTAGAGACCCAAAGAGGGATGTAGGAGCCGTTTGAAGTACAATATTTCTCATCCCAGTAGTGAAAATCTCTTCATCTGGGCCATAATTCTCTGGACTATAGATGGCATTTCTCATGCCTAGCTCTTGTAGCACCTGTTGGAGTTCAGCATATGTCTGCCATCTAACAGGAGAGGATGGTAGATCACCCGGATTGGGCCACACAGCATGAAGTGCAGCCATGAGCCAATCGAGGAGGGAGTGACTCCCTGGGGTCTGATGTGCATTTTGTAATCGCTGCCTCAAGGCAGGCTGCACTGTCAGGGAAGACAGCTTTCCCATCTCTGATCCCGACAGAACAATTCCATCCACCCCAAAGTCCCACAGATTCAGGAGCCAAACTGTCCAAGGGCTTCTGCCCAAACCGGGAGCCCAACTCCACCAGCTCAGCCTGAGTATAGGGGCAGACAGTAGAGTGCTCCGTGACCTGGGGAGGGGGCTGCTCCTCTCCTTGGGGAACCTTCAGCTGCTGGGTCTTTATTTTCTTTACAATCACCGGGCATGCTTTCAATACAGGAGGTGCCAGTGCCTCCGGCATCACCCCTTCGTCTTTCTCCAGCTCCTCCATTTCTGGGGCTGATGGCACCTTTCTCTCCCCACCCCAAGTGCCTCCTCTGCTACAACCTTTACCTTTTCTACTGTACCTCACAGCAATGCTAGCTCCGTCTTCAGCAGCTCTCTTACCATCACCTCGATGCTTTGCAGCTGATGTTCTCATACCACCTCCGCCTGTGCTTCCCTCAGGAGTTTGTCTTTTTCCTTGATGGCGTCTTCCTCCTTCAGAACACCTGGCAGCACTGCTGTCTCATCTCCAATGGCACCTTGCTGCCGGTGCTCTTGTATCAATGCCATCTCTTTCTTCAGGGAATCCAGAAAAGTGTGCAGCTCACGTTCTCGTGCCACCTACTCTCGCATCAATGTCATTTCTCTCCTCAGGGAATCCACAGAAGTTTGCAGCTCGTATTCCTGTGCCACCATTTCTTGGGTCTCCTCTGTAGACTTTTTTAATACTGTGAGAAGCAGCCAACCCAGAGTCCCCACTGCCTCACAGGCACTCTGTTGCTCAAAGGATCTATTTACTATACCAGGGGCCACCCCTACTGCCTCAGGTGTCACCTCCACTTGCCTCCAGTCCTGGGGTGGGGCCCAGTCCTCTAGGAGGCCAGCCACCTCAGACCACATACCCATTGGGGGGCAATCCACTGTCTCTCCATTCATAGGGGCAGCCCGCTGAAGCACCCCTCCCATAAGGGCAGCTTGTCTTTTTCCTTGGTCAACAATGAACCCTGCTGAGTTTCGCCAATTGTCTTGCCAATGGGTTTCAGCCCTGGGCAAGTTCGCTATGGATTCAGTGTGACCAAAGAAATGACAGTAGAATGTTCTTGGGGTGAAAGGGTTATTATCAGGCTTGTTCTCCCAGTGGTAGGTCGAGTACCAGCACCTCTGCCTTCACCCAGAGCACTGGGCCGAGCTCTCTATATAGCACAATAATAGCTTATTGCCTAAAAGTGTGGAAGCGGTAGCCTAGCAACAGGCCAGTTACATCATCAGGTGGTTTAAGTTCAGTGAGGATCCTGGCCATAGGAACCCCAACTTCTCCACAGGGGCTTAACCCCCACCTCAGTTAAACTGCAATGCCCAAATGCCCTCCCTTTGGAGCTAGGGCCCAGACAGGGTCTGAGTATTGTCCCCCAGGAAGCCCTGCAGGCACACAGGCTGGACATGGGCCTTTGCCCCCAGCTTCCATGTCTTGGACTTCAGTGGCTGGAACCTCTGCTCTGGCTTTAATTGGTGCCACAGTTCTAACAAGAGTCTACTGGGCTGCCCATCAAGTTTTTCTTTTACTACCCCCACATTTATCAAATCAACCCACATCTGGGGCCTCAAGACCTTCACAGGGCCCTTTGAACCTCTTCTTTCAATTGTAGACCATTATTCCTTCCATGCTCTTATTGTTTCAACCTCCCCCAGATTTGCTATTGTACGAGTAATCTCACTTATTAGATTAGGCATTAGGTTGCCCTATGTGGGGGGGCAAGAATAGTAACTAGGGACCCAAAGAAGTATGGGGGAGCTACATGGACCACCGGGTTTCTCATTCCCATGGTGAACAACTCCTCATTGGGGCCCTCAGGGTCCATATTATACATGATACTTCTCATGCTCATCTCCCGTAATACCTGCTGGAGCTCTGCATACGTTTTCCAGCTAGTAGGGAAGTATGCTAAATCACCCTGATTAGGTCAAATTGCCCTAACTGCTGCAGTCATCCAACCCAGAAATGCCTGGTTCTCTCAGGTGTGATGGGCATTTTGCAACCACTGCTGAAAGGAAGGGTGAGTCATCGGGGAAACCAGCCTACCCATTTGTAAGTCTGGGGAGAGGAACTCCTGGTACAAAAACCTCCCAAACCGAAATCAGTCAAAGGGAGAAATAAAGTTTAAAATCCATTTATTGCTTACAAACTGCAGTCTGGGGTATTTCTCTCTCCTGCTCCAGCAGAAGCCAATCAGCCCTCCCCCTCACCTCTCAGGTTCAGGGAAGCCCTCTGTTGCCCAGGTAAAATTACCCATTGATATGGAGAAGAACCCCTCTCCACCCCTGAGGAATGCCTGTTGATATGCATATGAACTAAAGCCAAGTGAGATATTCTGGAAATACTACAATTTTACACACAACCATAAATATCAGGTAGGACCTCAGCCCCTAGTTATTTATCTCACTTTATTTCTTATACAATGATTTCACACTATTTTCTCTCTCCCAGATAAACACTTCTCCTCAACTTACTCATAGCCAATACTGTCAGCTTTTATTAATTTCATTAAAGAAAAAGGCACAATTAGAATAAAATTGCCTCATTCTATCAACCCCAAATCTAACAACCTAATTCCATGTGCAGTCATATATGCTGCCTTCCCTCTGTTAAAATGAATGAATTGCCAACGATCTCTTCTAAGGGCAACCTGCTGGATAGTGTCTTCTTTCAAAGTACTTTGCTCCTGCAGTTATCTAATCTTTTTCCCAAGTTAATTAATTATTTGATCTGTATTAAACTATTTCTGTCTTCAAAACAAACTGATGATATAACTTTCATCTTTAAGAAAAAAGGAGGGGGGGAGGAGGGATGGATGAAATAAGTAAAGGTGATAAAGAGGTACAAACTTCCAGTTATAAAATAAGTAAGTCATGGAGACAAAATGTATAGCATAAAGAATATAGTCAATAATACTGTAATTTCTTTGATGACAGATGGTAACTATTTTGTCATGGTGAGCATTTTGTAATGTATATAAATGTCAAATTGCTATGTTGTACAACTACAACTAATACTGAATGTCAACTATACTTCAATTAAAAATAAAGGAAAAAACCCTTCCTAGACCATGTTGTCCTTTAGCTTTTTCTTTACTAAGAAAGAAAGAAAGAAAGAAGGATGCTTTATATTTTCTGTCTCCATTTGCTCACCACTTGATTTCACCTTCAGCCACACACTAATCAGATGTCTATCCCTTCATTCCATTCCTCTGAAACCTCTTATCACAGCTTCCACTTTATCAGATGCAACTTTCAAATCACAGATCTTTCAGCAGCATTTGACATTGTAGATCTGTATAATATGGGAATAATACTTAACAGAGTTATTATGCATATAAAATAAATTAAAGCATAACCTTTGAAAAATATTCCGACACCATAAATATTCTTCTTATTATTATTGACCACTTCCTTCCTACCATCTTGAAACAATGTTCCGGCTTCTGTACTATCACATTCTCCCGGTGTTCTCACACCTTCTGGCCACTTCTCAGTCTCCATATCTTTCTTGTTAATGTTCACTTCAGTATGTGGGAGAACCACAGGTCTCAGTCCTCCTGTCTTCTTGCGGTACACTCATTCCCTAGGTTAGACCATCCACACCAGGGTCCTCAGAAGCATTAGAGCAGATTTTCTAAACCTCATGCTGTTCACATTTTGGACCAAATGTTCATTTGTTATGAGGAACGCTCAACAACATCATTGGCTTCTACCCACTGGATGCCAATAGTGCCCACTCCCAGTTGTGACAAAAATATGCCAGGCATTTTTTAATTGTCTTACACTTATTAACTCATTTTTCTTCATAACAATCTTTTAAAGTAGGTACTATTATTTTAATTATATTTTATTATTTTTTTATTAAGGTATTATTGATATACACTCTTATGAAGGTTTCACATGAAAAAACAATGTGGTTACTACATTTACCCATATTATCAAGTCCCCACCCACCCATACCCCAATGCAGTCACTGTCCATGAATGTAGTAAGATGCCACAGATTCACTATTTGCCTTCTATGTGCTACACTGTTTTCCCCGGGATCTCCCACACCATGTGTACTAAACAAAACACCCCTCAATTCTCTTCTGCCACCCTCTGCACCCGCCCTCCCACACCCCTCCCCTTTGGTAACCACTAGTTCCTTCTTGGAGTCTCTGAGTCTGCTATTTTGTTCCGTCAGTTTTGCTGCGTTGTTATACTTCACAAATGAGGGAAACCATTTGGCACTTGTATTTCTCCTCTTGGCTTATTTCACTGAGCATAATATCCTCCGGCTCCATCCATGTTGTTGCAAATGGTAGGATTTGTTTCTTTCTTATGGCTGAATAGTATTCCATTGTGTACATGTACCACCTCTTCTTTATCCATTCATCTACTGATGGACACTTAGGTTGCTTCCATATCATGGCTATTGTAAATAGTGCTGCAATAAACATAGCGGTGCATATGTCTTTTTGAATATGAGAGGTTGTATTCTCTGGATAATTTCCAAGGAGAGGGATTCCTGGGTCAAATGGTATTTCTATTTTTAGTTTTTGAGGAACCTCCATACTGCTTTCCACAATGGTTGAACTAGGTTACATTCCCACCAGCAGTGTAGGAGGGTTCCCCTTTCTCCACCTCCTCGCCAGCATTTGTTGTTCTCAGTCTTCTCGATGCTGGCCATCCTTACTGGTGTGAGGTGATATCTCATTGTGGTTTTAATTTGCATTTCCCTGATGATTAGTGATATGGAGCATCTTTTCATGTGTCTGTTGGCCATCTGAATTTCTTCTTTGGAGAATTGTCTTTACATATCCTCTGCCCATTTTTAAATCAGGTTATTTGCTTTTCGGGTGTTGAGGTGTGTGAGTTCTTTATATATTTTGGATGTTAACCCCTTGTCAGATATGTTGTTTACAAATATATTCTCCCATACTGTAGGTTGCCTTTTAGTTCTGTTGATGGTGTCCTTTGCCATATAGAAGCTTTTTACTTTGATGTAGTCCCATGTGTTCATTTTTGCTTTTGTTTCCCTTGCCTGAGGAGATGCGTTCAGGAAGAAGTTGCTCATGTGTATATTCAGGAGATTTTTGCCTGTGTCGTCCTCTAAGAGTTTTATGGTTTCATGACTTACATTCAGATCTTTGATCCATTTCAAGTTTACTTTTGTGTATCGGGTTACACAATAATCCAGTTTCATTCTCTTGCATGTAGCTGTCCAGTTTTGCCAACACCTGTTGTTGAAGAGGCTCTAATGCCTTTTCTCAGTGAAATTAGAAAGATGGAAATCTTGGGTATAGTCCAGATCACTAATGACAAATTCTGCATCAGGGAAAGTGGAGATAAGGCCTGCACTTTTCATTTTGCTTTTTTATTTCTTGAGTACATTCTAATTTTACAACAACAAAAAAAGGACTAGATGAGCAGGGAAAAAGTCTTTAAATTATTCCCCTACCTTGGGGTATTTACTTTTATCTTCTGAAAGGTGAGGATCTGTGGGGAAAATTGAAGTTCCTATGGCCAGGATCCTCACCTGAACCTGAACTACTTAATGTAACTGGCCTTCTTCGGGGCTACTGATGCCACACCGTAGGCAATAAGCTATTATTGACTGAGTCACTATATAAGAGGCAGAGACATGTAGGACACAGACCCGTGAATTGTTGGATGCAGTTGTAACTCTAGGGCTCTACCTAACCCAGGTAATAAACCCTTTTTCCCCAAGAACATTCCATTGTCATTCCTGGGTCTCCCTGAGTCCTAGTGAACTTGCCTGGGACTGAAACCCATTGGGAAGACAGGATCAAACTGCTTTTTCCACGGATAAATTTGATTTTTTTTAAATTAAAGTATTGTTGATATACTACCTTCTGCTGGTTTCAAATACACAACACAGTGGTTTAATAGAATTGGGGGCCGGGCATTGCCTTTGAGGTTTGGGGCAATACGAAGAGCAAAGAAGGCAGTGGGACTTGTCGTGGAGAGTGTTCAAAAGAGGTCACTTTAGTCTGCATAAAGCTGCACTTCTTTTTTTTTAATATAATTTATTTTATTATCATTAATCTACAATTACATGTGCAATATTACGGTTATTAAACTACCCCTTCATCAGGTCCCCCCCACCAACCCCATTACAGTCACTGTCCATCAGCGTAGTGAGATGCTATAGAATCACTACTTGTCTTCTCTGAGTTGTACTGCCCTCCCCGTGCCCCCCCAACATTACATCTGCTAATCGTAATGCCCCTTTTTCCCTCTTATCCCTCCCTTCCCGCCCATTTTCCCCAGTCCCTTTCCCTTTGGTAACTATTAGTCCGTTCTTGGGTTCTGTGAGTCTGCTGCTGTTTTGTTCCTTCAGTATTTTTTCTTTGTTCTTATACTCCACATATGAGTGAAATCATTTGATACTTGTCTTTTTCGGCTTGGCTTATTTCACTGAGCATAATACCCTCTAGCTCCATCCATGTTGTTGCAAATGGTAGGATTTGTTTTCTTCTTATGGCTGAATAATATTCCATTGTGTATATGTACCACATCTTCTTTATCCATTCATCTACTGATGCACACTTAGGTTGCCCCCATAGTCGCGCTGCGATAAACATAGGGGTGCATATGTCCTTTTCAAATTGGGCTGCTGCATTCTTAGGGTAAATTCCTAGGAGTGGAATTCCTGGGTCAAATGGTATTTCTATTTTGAGTTTTTTGAGGAACCTCCATACTGCTTTCCACAATGGTTGAACTAATTTGCAGTCCCACCAGCAGTGTAGGAGGGTTCCCTTTTCTCCACATCCTCGCCAACATTTGTTGTTGTTTGTGTTTTGGATGTTGGCCATCCTCACTGGTGTGAGGTGATATCTCATTGTGGTTTTAATCTGCATTTCTCTGATGATTAGCGATGTGGAGCATCTTTTCATGTGCCTGTTGGCCATCTGAATTTCTTCTTTGGAGAAGTGTCTATTCATGTCCTCTGCCCATTTCTTAATTGGATTATTTGCTTTCTGTTTGTTAAGGTGCATGAGTTCTTTATATATTTTGGATGTCAACCCTTTATCAGATACGTTTTTTATGAATATATTCTCCCATACTGTAGGATGTCTTTTTGTTCTACTGATGGTGTCCTTTGCTGTACAGAAGCTTTTCAACTTGATATAGTCCCACTTGTTCATTTTTGCTTTTCTTTCCCTTGCCTGGGGAGATATGTTCATGAAGAAGTTGCTCATGTTTATGTCCAAGAGATTTTTGCCTATGTTTTTTTCTAAGAGTTTTATGGTTTCATGACTTACATTCAGGTCTTTGATCCACCTTGAGTTTACTTTTGTGTATGGGGCTAGACAGTAGTCCAGTGTCATTCTCTTACATGTAGCTGTCCAGTTTTTCCAACACCAGCTGCTGAAGAGGCTGTCATCTCCCCATTGTATATCCAAGGCACTTTTATCAAATATTAATTGACTGTATATGTTTGGGTTAATGTTTGGATTTTCTACTCTGTTCCACTGGTCTGTGGGTCTGTTTCTGTGCCAATACCAAATTGTCTTGCTTACTGTGGCTTTGTAGTAGAGCTTAAAGTCAGGGAATGTAATTCCCCCTGTTTTATTCCTCCTTCTCAGGATTGCTTTGGCTATTCGGGGTCTTTTGTGGTTCCATATGAATTTTAGAGTTATTTGTTCTAGTTCATTGAAGAAAGCTGTTGGTAGTTTGATAGGGATTGCATTGAATCTGTAGATTGCTTTAGGTAGTATAGCCATTTTGACAATATTTATTCTTCCTAGCCAAGAGCATGGGATGCATTTCCATTTGTTAGAGTCCTCTTTAATTTCTCTTAGGAGTGTCTTGTAGTTTTCAGAGTACAGGTCTTTCACTTCCTTCGTTAGGTTTATTCCTAGGTATTTTATTCTTTTTGATGCAATTGTGAATGGAATTGTTTTTCTGATTTCTCTTTCTGTTAGTTCATCATTATTGTATAGGAAACAACAGATTTCTTTGTGTTAATTTTGTATCCTGCAACTTTGCTGAATTCAGGTATTAGTTCTAGTAGTTTTGGAGTGGAGTCTTTAGGGTTTTTTATGTACAATATCATGTCATCTGCAAATAGTGACAATTTGACTTCTTCTTTACCAATCTGGATGCCTTGTATGTCTTTGTTTTGTCTGATTGCTGTGGCTAGGACCTCCAGTACTATGTTGAATAACAGTGGAGAGAGTGGGCATCCCTGTCTTGTTCCCGATCTTAGATGAAAAGCTTTCAGCGTCTCGCCATTAAGTATGATGTTAGCTGTGGGTTTGTCATATATAGCCTTTATGATGTTGAGGTACTTGCCGTCTATACCCATTTTGTTGAGAGTTTTAATCAGGAATGGATGCTGAATTTTGTCAAATGCTTTTTCAGCATCTATGGAGATGATCATGTGGTTTTTGTTCTTCTTTTTGTTGATGTGGTGGATGATGTTGATGGATTTTGAATGTTGTACCATCCTTGCATCCCTGGGATGAATCCCACTTGATCATGGTGTATGATCCTCTTGATGTATTTTTGAATTCGGTTTGCTAATATTTTGTTGAGTATTTTTGTATTTTCGTTCATCAGGGATATTGGTCTGTAATTTTCTTTTTTGGTGAGGTCTTTGCCCGGTTTTGGTATTAAGAGTGATGCTGGCTTCATAGAATGAGTTTGGAAGTATTCCCTCCTCTTCTATTTTTTGGAAAACTTTAAGGAGAATGGGTGTTATTTCTTCTCTATATGTCTGGTAGAATTTAGAGGTGAATCCATCAGGCCCAGGGGTTTTGTTCTTGGGTAGTTTTTTGATTACCAATTCGGTTTCGTCACTGGTGATTGGTCTGTTTAGTTTTTCTGTTTCTTGCTTGGTCAGTCTTGGAAGGTTGTATTTTTCTAAGAAGTTGTCCATTTCTTCTATGTTTTCAGCTTGTTAGCATATAGATTCTCATAATATTCTCTTATGATTCTTTGTATTTCTGTGGGGTCCGTCGTGATTTTTCCTTTCTCATTTCTGATTGTGTTTATGTGTGTAGATTCTCTTT
>JAVSCE010016328.1:0-23097 GCA_032199065.1 Smutsia gigantea
CAGACTGCATACACCTGGAGCAAAGAGCGGGCTTCACGGAACAGGGTAGCATATAGCATACCAAACCTGTGGCCTGGTGGGACCCAAGCCCTTCCCCAACCCAAGCTCACTGGCAGAAGGAAAAGAAATGGAGCAGGGAGGGAGTGGAGGCCTGGGACTGCTGAATACCTAACTCCAGAGATCTGCTCTGGGACAACAAACCTACATTTGATGGTGCATGCATGGTACTCTTGTGATTAGAGGGTTGGAAAGCTAAGACAAGCAGAATTCCTAGAGAGACTGAGATTCCAGCTGCTTGTGGAAAGCAGAGATCCATATCAGGCTGCTCTGGGACAAAAGAATGGCGGACAGTCTGAGAGACTTCATAACAAGGAAGCCCTTAGCAAAAAGGCTGCCAAAGGGGCAAGGATTGCACAGAGCTTACTGCTTATGAGAAAGGACAGGTAGACAAAGTGGTCTGGGTTCACCCTGCCCAGCATGTTGGGAGCTTCCACGTCCTTCAGGTGCTCGAGCTCCCTGGTGGGCTACACAGATCCAAGGACCCTCTCTTGTGATATGCAGCCTACTGTGCCTTTCTCCCACCAGCCCCACCTAGCTCGCAAAAATGGCAAACCCTACCCTGGCGTTAGGCCAGCCAGAGAGAAGATCTGTCTACAGCAAATACAAATGCAAAGCATAGAGGCTTATACCTGTGAGCTCAGCCCACTGGTTCAGGCAGTGGAGTCAGGCATAGCAGCCTGGAAGAAGAAGAAAGCTCTTTGCTCCCCCCAGGCACCAATACCACTCCCCTGCAACCCCAACATTGCAACAGGTGCTGAGGACCTCCAGAGAGAAGAGCTTCTGAGCACTAGAGGGTGCCATATACAAATACGAAATGCCAAAGGAACCTGGTTCAAAGTAAAATTATTAATACAACTCCTGAGAAAGATTCAAATGACATCAACCTCATGAATATTCCTGAAAGGGAGTTCAAAATGAAAATCATGCACATGCTCATGGAGATACGGAAATATATTCAAAAACTCAGGAATGAATTATAGTCAGAGATCCAATCTTTGAAGGACACAATTGAGGGTAGTAAAAGCAGATTAGACATGGTGGAAGAGACAATAAATGAAATAGAAACTAAAGAAGAGGAATACAAAGAAGCTGAAGCAGAGAGAAAAAAGGATCTCTAAGAATGAAAGAATATTTAGAGAACTCTGTGACCAATCCAAATGGAACAATATTCACATTATAGGGGAACCAGAAGAAGAAGAGACAGAGAAAGGGATAGAAAGCGTCTTTGAGGAGGTGATTGCTGAAAACTTCCCCAATCTGGGGAGGGAGATAGTCTCTCAGGCAATGGAGATGCACAGATCTCCCAACACAAGGGACCCAAGGAAGACAACACCAAGACATATAGTAATTAAAATGGCAAAGATCAAGGATAAGGACAGACTATTAAAAGCAGCCAGAGAGAGAAATAAGATCACATACAAAGGAAAGCCCATCAGGCTATCATCAGACTTCTCAACAGAAACCTTACAAGCCAGAAGGGAGTGGCATGATATATTTAATCCAATGAAACAGAAGGGCCTTGAACCAAGATTACTTTATCTGGCAAGATTATCATTTAAATTTGAAAGATGGATTAAACAACTTCCAGATAAGCAAAAGCTGAGAGAATTTACCTCCCACAAACCAACTCTACAGTGTGTTTTGGAGGGACTGCTATGGATGGAAGTGTTCCTAGGGTTTAAAAGCTGTCACCAGAGGTAATAAAACCACAGTAAAGAAAGTAGAACAGGTAATTACTAAGCAAATGCAAAATTAAATTAAATATCCCCAAAGTCAATCAAGGAATAGACAAAGAGTACAGAATACGATACCTAATATATAAAGAATGGAGGAGGAAGAAAAAGGAAGAAGGAAAAAAAAAGAACATTTAGATTGTGTTTGTAATAGCATATTACGTGAGTTAAGTTAGACTCTGAGATAGGAAAGTAGTTAACCTTTAACCTTTGGTGACCACAAGTCTAAAGCCTGCAATGGCAATAAGCACATACTTACTGATAATTACCCTAAATATAAATAGACTGAATGCACCAATCAAAAGACAGAGAGTTACTGAATGGATAAAAAAGCAAGACCCATCTATATGCTGCCTACAAGAAACTCACTTTAAACCCAAAGAAATACACAGACTAAAAGTAAAGGGATGGAAAAAGATATTTCATGCAACTAATAGGGAGGAAAAAGCAGGAGTTGCAGTACTAGTATCACACAAAATAGACTTCAAAACAAAGAAAGTCACAAGAGACAAAGAAGAACATTACATAATGATAACAGGGTCAATCCAACAAGAGGATATAACTATTATAAATATCTATGCGCCAAACACAGGAGCACCTACATATGTGAAACAAATACTAACAGAATTAAAAGGAGAAATAGAATGCAATGCATTCATTCTAGGAGACTTCAACACTCCACTCACTCTGAAGGACAGATCAACTAGAAAGAAAATAAGTAAGGACACAGAGGCACTGAACAAATTAAAACAAATGGACCTAACAGACATCTACAGAACTCTACACCCAAACGCAACAGAATACACATTCTTCTCAAGTGCAAATGGAATATTTTCAAGAATAGATCATATACTAGGCCACAAAAAGAGCTCAATAAATTTTAAAAGACTGAAACTGTACCAACCAGCTTTTCAGATCACAAAGGTATGAAACAAGAAATGAATTATGCAAAGAAAATGAAAAATCCCACAAATACATGGAGACTTCACAACATGCTCTTAAATAACCAATGGATCAATGACCAAATAAAAACATATCAAGCAATATATGGAGACAAATGACAACAATAATTCAACACCACAAAATCTGTGGGACACAGTGAAGGTGGTGCTAAAAGGAAAGTATATTGCAATACAGGCCTACCTCAGGAAAGAGGAACAATTCCATATGAGCAGTCTAAAATTACAATTAACGTAACTAGAAAAAGAAGAACAAATGAGGCCCAATGTCAGTAGAAGGAGGGACATAATAAAGATTAGAACAGAAAGAAATAAAATTGAGAAGAATAAAACAATAGAAAGAATCAATGAAAGCAAGAGCTGGATCCTTGAGAAAATGAACAAAATAGATAAACACCTAGAAAGACTTATCAAGAAAAAAAGAGACTCTACTCACATAAACAGAATCAGATTTGAGAAAGGAAAAATCACTACGGATACCACAGAAATACTAAGAATTATTAGAGAATACTATGAAAAATTATTTGTTAAAAAACAGATAACCTAGAAGAAATGGACAACTTTCTAGAAAAATACAACCTTCCAAGGCTGACCCAGAAAGAAACAAAATCTGAACAGACCAATTACTGGCAAAGAAATCGAACTGGTAATAAAAAACTTACCTAAGAACAAAACCCTTGGACCAGATGGCTTCACTGCTGAATTTTATCAAACATTTAGTGAAGACCTAATACCCATTCTTCTTAAAGGTTTCCAAAGAGTAGAAAAAGAGGGAATACTTCCAAACTTATTCGATGAGGCCAGCATCACTCTAATACCAAAACCAGGCAAGGCACCACAAAAAAAGAAAATTACAGACCAATATCCCCGATGAACACAGATGCAAAAATATTCAACAGAATATTAGCAAACCGAATTCAAAAATACATCAAAAAGATCACCCATCTTGATCAAGTAGGATTTATTCCAGGGATGTAAGGATGGTACAACATTCGAAAATCCATCAACACTATCCACCACCACAACAAAAAGAAGGACAAAAACCACATGATCATCTTCATAGATGCTGAAAAAGCATTTGACACAATTCAACATCCATGCATGATAAAAATTCTCAACAAAATGGGTATTGAAATCAAGTACCTCAACATAACAAAGGCCATGTATGACAAACACACAGCTAACATTATACTTAACAGCGAGAAACTGAAAGCTTTTCCTTTAACATCGGGAACAAGACAAGGATGCCCACTCTCCCCACTTCTATTCAACATAGTACTGGAGCTCCTAGCCATGGCAATCAGACAACACAAAGAAATAAAAGGCATCATGATTGGCAAGGAAGAAGTTAAACTGTCCCTGTTTGCAGATGACATGATATTGTACATAAAAAACCCTAAAGAATCCACTCCAAAACTACTACTACTAATATCTGAATTCAGCAAAGTTGCAGGATACAAAATTAATACACAGAAATCCGTGGCATTCCTATACACTAACAAATGAGCAGAGAGAGAAATCAGAAAAACAATTCCATTCAACGTTGCATTGAAAACAATAAAATACCTAGGAATAAACCTAACCAAGTAAGTGAAAGACCTATACTCTGAAAACTACAAGACACTCATGAGAGAAATTAAAGAAGATACCAATAAATGGAAACACATCCCGTGCTCATGGATAGGAAGAATTAATATTGTCAAAATGGCCATCCTGCCTAAAGCAATCTACAGATTCAATGCAATTCCTATCAAAATACCAATAGGATTCCTCAATGAACTAGAGAAAATAGTTCTAAAATTCATATGGAACCACAAAAGAACCAAAATAGCCAAAGCAATCCTGAGAAGGAAGAATAAAGATTGGGGGGATTATGCTCTCCAACTTCAAGCTCTACTACAATGCCACAGTACTCAAGACAATTTGGTACTGTCCCAAGAACAGATCCATTGACCAATGACACAGACTAGAGAGCCCTGATATAAACCCAACCATATATGGTCAATTAATATATGATAAAGGAGAAATGGACATACAATGGGGAAATGACATCCTCTTCAACAGTTGGTGTTGTAAAACTGGACAGGTAAATGCAAGAGAATGAAACTGAATTATTGTCTAACTCCATACAAAAAAGTAAATTCGAAATGGATCAAGACCTGAATTTAAGTCATGAAACCATAAAACTCTTAGAGGGCAACATAGGCAAAAATCTCCTGAATATAAGCATGAGCAACTTCTTCCTGAATGCATCTCCTCGAGCAAGGGAAACAAAAGCAAAAATGAACTCATGGTACTACATCAAACTAAAAATTTCTGTACAACACAGGATACCACCAACAGAACAGAAAGGCATCCTACATTATGGGAGAATATATTTGTATGACATATCCGACAAGGGGTTAACATCCAAAATATGTAAAGAACTTACATGCCTCAACACCCAAAAAGCAAATAATCTGATTAAAAAATGGGCAGAGGATATGTAGAGACAGAACTTTCTCCAAAGAAGAAATTCAGATGGCCAACAGACACATGAAAAGATGCTCCACATCACTTATCATCAGGGAAATGCAAATTAAAACCACAAGGAGATATCACCTCACACCAGTAAGGATGGCCACCATCCAAAAGACTAAGAACAACAAATGCTGGTGAGGATACGGAGAAATGGAAACCCTCCTACACTGCTGGTGGGAATGTAAGCTAGTTCAACCATTGTGGAAAGCAATATGGAAGTTCCTCAAAAAACTAAAAATAGAAATACCATTTGACCCAGTTATCCCACTCCTTGGAACCTACCCAAAGAATACAACATCTCAGATTCAAAAAGACCTATGCACCCCTATGTTTATCGCAGCACTTTTTACAATAGCCAACATATGGAAGCAACCTAAGTGTCCATCAGTAGATGAATGGATAAAGAAGAGGTGGTACATATACACAATGGAATACTATTCAGCCATAAGAAAGAAACAAATCCTACCATTTGCCACAACATGGATGGAGGTGGAGGATATTATGCTCAGTGAAATAAGCCAGTTGGAGAAAGACAAGTGCCAAATGATTTCCCTCATTTGTGGAGCATAACAACGAAGCAAAACTGAAGGAACAAAATAGCAGCAGACTCAGAGACTCCAAGAAGGAACTAGTGGTTACCAAAGGGGAGGGGTGTGTGAGGATGGGTGGGGAGGGAGGGAGAAGGGGATTGAGGGGTATTATGTTTAGTACACATGGTATGGAAGATCACAGGGAAAACAGTGTAGCACAGAGAAGGCAAATAGTGAATCTGTGGCATGAGTATACTGAAGGACAGTGACTGCATTGGGGTATCAGTGGTGACTTGATAATATGGGTAAATGTAGTAACCACATTGTTTTTTCATGTGAAACCTTTTTAAGAGTGTATATCAATAATACCTTAATAAAAAAAGAAATTATACTGTGTATAAGTGATTATTGTTAGTAGACTTTATTTTTAGAACATGTTAAGTTTAGAGAAAAACTGAAGAAATAGTACATGGAGGTCCCATGTACCTCCTCTCCCCAGCAACTTCCCCTATTATTAGCATCTTCAATTAGTGTCATACATTGGTTACAATTGACTAACCAATATTGATACAGTGTTTTTAAATAAAATCCCTAGTTTACATTAGTTTTCATGGTTTTTGTTGTACATTTCTATGAGTTTTGACAAATGCATAATACCATATATCCAACATTACAGGATCATTCAAAATAATTTTGCCACTCTGGAAACATCCTGTGCTCCAACTAATCTATCCCTTGCTCCTTCCCCCAGAAACCCTGGAAGCCAATCATCTTTTTACTTGCTTCTATAGTTTTTTCTTTTTCAGAGTATCATATAATTTTAATTCATTTCTGGCCTGAGAGCATGGTTTATATTTCTATTCTTTTAAATTTATTATTGTATTTTTAATGGCCCAGAATTTTGCCTGTCATGGTGAGTGTTCCATGTGAGCTTCAGAAAAATGTGTATTCTGCTACTGTTGTACGAAGAATTCTATCGATGTCAATTAGATGCAGTTCAGTGCTGTTCAGTTAAACTGTATTGTTACTTATTTTCTGCCTGCCAGATATATTAATTACTAATAGTGTTGAAATCTCTGAATATGGTAGCGGGTATACCTGTTTCTCCTTGCAAATCTGCCAGACTTTACTATAATTATTTTGATTCTCTGCTGTTATGTTAGGTGCATACATGTTAAGAATTTTTATGTGTTCTTATACTTACATCTTCATTATGTTGTTATGCTATATTGTTTTCTTAAAGAATGCCTCACTTTACCCATGATACTTTTCCTTCTTATGAACTCTGTCTTGCCTGAAATCTTGATTTTGGTATAACTTTCTCCACCATTTACTTTTAATGTAGCTGTGTCTTTACATATGAAGTGGGTTTCTTATAGAGAACGTATAACTGGGTCTTGTTTTTGATCCACTCTGACAGTCTCTGTCTTTTAATTAGTATATTTAACCATTTACATTTAAAGTGATAACTGATATGGTTGGATTAATATGTACCATATCTGTAACTATTTTCTGTTTGTTGCCACTGCTCTTTTTTTTGCCTTTCCCTATTTTTTGCCTTCTACTGTTTTAATTGAACATTTTATATGATTTCCTTTTCTTTCCCTCTTAGAATATCAATTTTGCTTCTTGTTTTAATTTTTGTGTGTGTGATTTTCCTAGAGTTTGAAATATACGTTTACAACTAATCTTCACTTACTTTCAAATAATACTATACTGCTTCATAGGTAGTGCAGGTAGCTTAGAATAGTCCCAATTCCTCCCATACTGTCCCTTATAACATTGCTTATATCACTTCACATATCCTTAAGCTATAATCATCCAGTATATTGAAGTTATTATTATGTGAACAAATGTGTAAATGATTTTTAAGGAAGCATTGAAGAATACTAATTAATGCTGAGAGAACACAAACATTGCCTTCAATGGAATGCACCATTCAACATCATACTCACTATTAATTTGGCCGTAATTTCACATTCAAAAGGATGTATGCATTTATTTCACTACAAGCCTGAGTGAATGTTAGAATTAATAACAGAATTTACTGAGAATTTCCTATGCTCTAGGTTCTGTTTCAAGTGTCTGACATGCATTTCCTTCTCACAAAATCCTTTGCACTCTTCCCCATTTTATAGCTGAATAAACTAATGCACCAAAAAATTTAAATAACTTGCCCAAGGTCACAACACTAGTAAGTTCTGGTAATTGGAAAGGTAAGATTTGAACCCATGCATGGTGGTTCCAGAACAATTTTTTTTAACACTATACTGCCTCCAAGTGTAGGGGAGAAGATATAAAATAATGAAGGAATTGAAACTAAATATTTGTTAAGCATTTGTAATGTGCCAGAAATCATGCTAACTATGCATATTGTGTCATTTAATCCTCAGAACAACCCTAGTAGGTTACTTTTATCATCATTTTACAAATGAGGAAACTATAGGTCAGCAATATTAAATAGTTTGGTCAAGGACATAGGCCAAAAAAAGTAGCAAGCCCAATACTGTAAATAAGTTGTCTGACTCCAGATAATATGCTATCCTATACTTATTGAAAAATCACCTCAGATTTCTCAGTTGTAATATTTATTGTATGTATTTATATTTGTAAGATATCTGCAAGGTTATTATACACTTGGAAATAACACGGGCATTAAAAACATATAATCCTGTGATAAAGAACAAGGATTCAAGCTACACTAACTGAAAATCATCAAAAAGCAATTACTTACTCTTTAAAAGGCCACTGTTGTCATCATAATCAATTAAAGAGACCTACTTTCAATGTCCTCTAAAATATGATTTAAGTAGTGATGGACTAAGTTATTCCATTAAGAATTAAATATTTTTCTGAACTTGTTCTAGTAAATACATGTTAAATACCACATAAAAGCTTGTGATCTTTTCCTGCTACAAATGTAAATGCTTCCAATACCTTTCTTATTCCAAAGCTTCTTAAGTTTGATTTAATGATCGTTAAACCTGTGATTTAAGTTGTGAGAGATATTGACATGAAAACAACAGAGGACATGTACTCAAACTTTTAAAAGTTTCAATTTCAGGCAGCCTTTGCAAAATTGCCAGTTACAATTTGTTATTTTCACAGAAACAGTAATGAATTTTAAGACTAGCTGCTATAACTTGTCCCAGTATGTTAGAATGTGAGAGCAAGAGAAACTCCATTTTGAAACTCCATTTTAAAAAGGCCATCTTAAGAAAGAGGCCGCAATCCTGACCTAGTCCTGGGAAAACTTTGTTCCAGTCATGAGAAAAAGCTACCTATTGTTCCAGTAACTTCCCCCTTAGATAGTTCCCTGGCTACAATCTCAAAGTCCAGACCTCAAGGTCCAGGCCTCAAGGTTCAGACACATCTGCTCCTTACAGATAACATACCTTACATGATACATCAGCTGGCAGCTGGGCGCCAGCCAGACTTAACCCATGGAAAATGTCCAAGTTAGAGCCCCCCTCTTCTTGCACCTTGTAATGCTTAAAAGCCTTGCCTACCCTGAGCTCAGGGCTCTCACTTTGGAACCACTGCATTGGTGACAGGTGTGAGCCCAAGCTCGAGCTTGAATAAACGGTCCTTTTGTATTTGCATCAGAATCAGCTCCTTGGTGGTCTCTCGGGGACTTGCAACTTGGGCACAACATTTGGGGGCTCGTGCAGGATCCCCAAGACCCCCAGGACTCCCAACCCGAAGGGTCTGAACCGGCCGGTAAGAACTTTGTGTGTGTGTGAGTGATACAGGCTTTATGTTTATTGTTCGTGTTCTGGGTTGCGCTGCGCTTTTTCACTTTCTGAAGGTCAAGTCTGAGGCTCAATCGGAGCCTGTCTATAGGGCCGATGGGCCCAACCTGTAGGGCCGATGGGCCCTCCTGTACCTGCAGAGCCAACGGGCTCACCTGTGGGGCCGACAGGCCCTCCTGTACCTGTAGGACCGATGGACCCGTTTGAGGAAGAAGAAGTGCCCCTTATTTGTTTAGGACCTTTGGATCCTAATTTGGGGGAACGAGGCGAGTCGCCCCAGCGTTGCCCCACTTCCGATTCTGCTTCAGAAGGACCAAAGACATTTTTTTGTGTTGCTTTTTGTTTGTCTGTATTACTTGGTGGGCTGTCAGTAGCTTTTTATTTTGAGAAAATGAGTCAGACTCCTTCTACTCCGTTATCTCTGATGATGGACCATTTTAAAGAAGTTAAGGGAAGGACACAACCATCCCCCACCTGGGAAGCAGAAGCTGCTCTGAGAGCGGAGGGCAGAGGCGCTCCAGTAGGAAGCCCGCCTTATACCAGACAAAGGGCTCAGAGGGAGCAGTCTGCCTCCGCCGCTTGCCCCTGTGAGCCACCGGTCCCCCAGACACGAGGGGGGAAATCAGCCCCATCACTACTGGCCTTTTGCCACTAGTGACCTCTACAATTGGATATCAGTATCTTTGTATCAGTTTATCTGAGTGTGTTTTTTTATAAAAAGTGTTGCTAACTGTAGTCATTGCGTCTCAATCTGTATGTTTAGGTGTCTAGTAAAGAAAAATGTTTTTCTACCTCCGGATAGTATTAATAAGCATTAATACTAATTTAAGTTGAACTGAAACTGACATGTCCTATGGTTATCAGCTGCCTGTTTACCTAAAGTCATTTCAATTGATGTTATGTTAAATCTTTCAAGAAAAAATGCTTAAGCTTAACTCTGTGTAATGCTTAGTAAAAGTTTCATGAATAATCTAGCATAGTTCTGAGTAAACGAAGTATAGCAAGTGAACATCTTAATAATTGTGTGTTATAGAGTGTTACAGTGTGTATATCTGCAAACAGCCTGAGAATTTTTGTGGTAACCAAAATTCTTAGAGTTTTGCTAAGTTATATAAAGATGTTTTGTGCTCAGTAAAAATTGTGCTATAAGATGCATTTCCAGAAATGATAAAATGTGTTCATAAATGTATCAATCTAAGGAATGCCGGTGTTACAGTTTACCATAGCCTATTTTTCAGTGTTCACTGAAAGTTAAAGTTCCTATTGGTTTTAAGTTCTAATTAAAACATCTCTGCTTGCTAGAAAAGATGTGTGTTTCATAAGAGAAAGTAAAAGGAATAGAAATTCATTTTGTTGAGAGTAAAAGAAGGTAACTTCTAAAGTACAGCTGTTTATTTAAAGAGAGAGAACAGTGAATGTAAAAAGAAAGTTGTAGAAAGTTTGTGGAAAAATTGACATAGTCGTGCTATGTGAAATTAAAGCAAATAAGTCTCAATATCTAGTACACAGCAAAACTAGAATTTTGTTCTCAGTTAAAAAGACAGTTTTCTTAAACTGATTAGTCTGCTCTTAATGTTAAGAGATTGCAAAGAACTTTCTAATCGTTTTTATCAAAGCAGTTTCTCATGCTTAAAGTCTCAATGAGTTCTCTGAGTATTTAAGAAAATGAAATCTTCATATTAAAAGGACTGTAAGCCAAGTGTTGTTAACAATGCTTTAAGCCTTTTTATTGTCATTCTGGTTAAATACCTATAATCCTATTTAAGCAAGTGCCAAAGAAACTTTCTTCTGACAACTTACCAAAATCAAATTCAAAAAGGTACTTGTACCCCTAGTTAACTCTGATATTTTCCAGAGGGCCCCTGAAACATGTCAGAGAAATTTTTTTCTCATTAGAGAAACTATTTGGCTAATTTGGCTTATTTATCTGATATATAATTACCTGAAAACACTGCCAAAGAGAATGATGCTAAACTTTGTTGCTGGATGTTTTGTGTTGCAAAAATATCCAAATTTCCTTATGTCAACTGTCTTGTGGTAAGCTCTCCTCAGATCTTTAGCCACTCTCATTTACAAGTCTTTTGTCATTTATAGTAACTGTTTTATTACTCCTGAACTAGTAAAGAGCTAGATTTCAGCAGAACAAGTATTTACATAAGATTAAGTAAACTAAGGACAATGATTTTGTGGCTTTTTGTTTCAAGTGTTACTGATAAAGTGTTTTAAGCTTTTTCTTAAGCTGACAACAGTTTAGTAAATGACAATGCCTTTTAAGCAGAATTAAAACATTTATCTTTCTCTCTACCTGATCCCTCCAGAATTTAACAACTCTCAGTGACTACTTTTATATTTCATAGCAGTATATTTAGTTGCATAAGTTCAATAAGAATCTGCTTTCCTTGTAAGCAGACAGATTAAAAACACTGGTTATATTACCAAGGCTTTGACTGGAATGTTATACCTGAGAGACACATGTGTAAACTTATATTAACAGACAGCCTTAAGGAACTGAAGTTGACTTTATAAAGCCAAAAAAAAACCCTTGGAAAAACTGGCCTCCTACCTTGCTTACAGGATACCCAGCAGCTTTACCAGGTGAGTAAAGAAAGTCACTTCCTGGCAGGTGCAAGAACCTCAGGATGTCTTGGGAACCTCAAGAAGAGAGGAATTCACCCAAATCTACAGGTACTGCAGGCAAAACCTGATGGCAAGTCTAGCTTGGCTTTCTGGCCTTGAGAGGCTTTTAAAAGTCCAATCTGA
Source organism: Smutsia gigantea (assembly GCA_032199065.1). Lineage (NCBI taxonomy): Eukaryota > Metazoa > Chordata > Mammalia > Pholidota > Manidae > Smutsia > Smutsia gigantea. The sequence goes on from JAVSCE010016328.1 coordinate 12,315, forward strand.
AGTTCCTTATAAAAAGTTCCAGCAAAGCACATTTAAAAGAGCCTATGTAACCAGTTGCTCTTCTTGCTGCACTTATGCAAATAATCAAGCCAAGTGTTAATTATTTTCTTAATCTAGTTACTAGTAATAAAAATAAGAGTGATTTTAGAGAAAAGTATTGTTTCAGTAATGCAGCCTTATCTATACTGAGTCCATGCATTCTTTAATCTTCTTGTCAAGTTTGTCCTTCCAGAATAGAAAATCCAACTCCAGATGTTGCTACTTAACCTAATAACATGATTTATTCTGTCTCGCCTAGAAGCCACAAAACTACAAATAGTGATAGCAATAAAACGCAGGATGGAAACTCCCATCTTCCAAAGATCTCCCGACTGACCATTAATAGAGACCTAGCTGCACCCCTTACTGCACCCTCTGTCAGCATGAAGCAGCCAGAGAGGTCATTGCCCCCTTTCCCTAGCAGCAACTAGAGTCTCTATCTGTAAAGAAAAGAAAGAGACAGGGACTGTGAGTGTAGTCAGAGTAGGAGGAGGGCCTCCAGAAAGGGTGGGGCGGAATGTTTGCAGTCAGAGCAATGTAACTACATGCAAGGAAACCCCCTACTGAAACTCTGTGTTATACATTAAGTTCTAGGATCTTTCTTCAGTGAAATGAGTTGAAGCTCAAAAGGCCAGAGGCAGCTTAGTCTGGAATGTTTGAGTGTTCCACAGATAGGGGAGGGTGATTCAGCATAGCCCATGCCTTTGCTGTGGGCAGCCCTAGGAGGCAGACAGCGGCCTGGCCCACCTTGGAGGCAGAGCAGGTGGTAAAAACTTCTCCAAGCTCTGCCGTCTGATTGTGACAACAACTTGAAGCTTTTGAATCCTGCCTCTATTACAGCAGCATTCATCCTGCTGGTTCCTAGACTTGTCATTAAATTGTAAAAAGAAATATCTAAGCTAGTCTGTGCGTACAGTCAGACAATGAATTTGACTGCTTTTGTATTATCTGAACTCAATCAAAAGCTAGGAAAAGTACGAATTGTAGTGCTTCAGAATTGTGCTACCATAAATTATCTGCTGATAAAAGAACATATGAGATGTGAACAGTTTCCAGGAATGTGTAGTTTTAATTTGTCTGATTTTTCTGCTTTTGCTATGTATTTGTATTCCTATTCTCCTAGCATGTGTACGGAGTGCAGTTGCTAATTTTTTTAAGCCAGTACATACTTGTGCTACTTTTCAAGAATTAACTTCAAGAAATAAGTGAATCATATGCTTATTCCCTACCTGCATTTGCTGCAAGAATAATATATTATTTTATCCAGAATTATAGATGTTGGCTGTCCTCTCTTTTATATTTTATCTCCCTGTTTAGTCCCAAGAGATGGCTGGTTAGCCAAAGATGGGTAAGATTCCTCACAGGAGGAACAACCCAAGACAGGCACAGTCGCAAGGGACCTCAGGTGAGCAACGTGGAGGCTAACTGAGGTGAGGCATAGAACCTCACCCCCCAGATGAGAGAGACATTCCCTGTGACAGGCTGTGTCACAGGTCAAGCCCAGCTAAACATCTCTGTCATTTAAAAATTTGGGCCCATGATTGGACCCAAAGTACAAGAGAAGGGGGGAATGTGAGAGCAAGAGAAACTCCATTTTAAAAAGGCCATCTTAAGAAAGAGGCCGCAATCCTGACCTAGTCCTGGGAAAACTTTGTTCCAGTCATGAGAAAAAGCTACCTATTGTTCCAGTAACTTCCCCCTTAGATAGTTCCCTGGCTACAATCTCAAAGTCCAGACCTCAAGGTCCAGGCCTCAAGGTTCAGACACATCTGCTCCTTACAGATAACATACCTTACATGATACATCAGCTGGCAGCTGGGCGCCAGCCAGACTTAACCCATGGAAAATGTCCAAGTTAGAGACCCCCTCTCCTTGCACCTTGTAATGCTTAAAAGCCTTGCCTACCCTGAGCTCAGGGCTCTCACTTTGGAACCACTGTGTCGGTGACAGGTGTGAGCCCGAGCTTGAGCTTGAATAAACGGTCCTTTTGTATTTGCATCAGAATCAGCTCCTTGGTGGTCTCTCGGGGACTCGCGACTTGGGCACAACAAGAACCTGGGCTTGGCTATATACTTTGTAGGTTGAGTAGTTGAACAGTTGATATCATTTAAAGCCTTCTGCTACTTTTATCAAAGGCCAGTGATTTGAGGAATAGAGAGAACCACATAATTTATGATTTAGTGTTTCAATATTTGTGAAAAATACTGTATAATGTAACATCGCTTTTTTCACAATTTTTTTATTAAGGTGTTATTGATGTGCACTCTCATGAAGGTTTCACATGAAAAACAATGTGCTTACTACATTCATCCATATATCAAGTTCCCCCCATTGCAGTCACTGTCGATCAGTGTAGTAAGATGCCACAGAGTCACTACGTCTTCTCCATGCTATACTGTCTTCCCCATGATTCCCCCCACACCATGTGTACTAATCATAGCACCCCTCAGTCCACTTATTCTTCCCTTCCCACCTGCCCTCTCATACCTCTCCCCTTTGGTATCCGTTAGTTTCTTCTTGGAGTTTGTGAGTCTGCTGTTTTGGTTCCTTCAGTTTTGCTTCATTGTTATACTCCACAAATGAGGAAAATTATTTGGTACTTGTCTTTCTCTGCCTGGATTATTTCACTGAACATAATATCTTCCAGCTCCATCCATGTTGTTGCAAATGGTAGGATTTGTTTCTTTCTTATGGCTGAATAGTATTCCATTGTGTATATGTACTACCTCTTCTTTATACATTCATCTACTGATGGACGCAGGTTGCTTCCATATCTTGGCTACTGTAAATAGTGCTGCAATAAGCACAGAGGTGCATATGTCTTTTTGAATCTGAGAACTTTTATTCTTTGGGTAGGTTCCAAGGAGTGGAATTCTTGGATCAAATGGTATTTCTATTTTTAGTTTTTTGAGAAACCTCCATATTGCTATCCACAGTGGTTGAACTAGTTTACATTCCCACCAGCAGTGTAGGAAGGTTCTCCTTTCTCTGCATCCTCACCAGCATTTGATTTTCTTAGTCTTTGCGATGATGGCCATCCTTACTGGTGTGAGGTGATATCTCATGTTGGTTTTTATTTGCAATTATCTGATAATTAGCAATGTGGAGCATCTTTTCATGTGCCTGATGTCAATCTGAATATCTTCTTTGGAGAAGGGTCCATATCCTCTACCCATTTTTTAATTGGGTTATTTGCTTTTTGGTTGTTGAAGTGTGTGAGTTCTTTATAAATTTTGGCTGTTAACCCTTTGTCAGATTTATCATTTACAAATATATTCTCCCATACTGCAGGATGCCTTTTGGTTCTGCTGATGGTGTCCTTTGCTGTACAGAAGCTTTTTAGTTTGATGTAGTCCCATGTGTTCATTTTTCTTTTGCTTCCCTTGTTCAAAGAGATGCATTAAGGAAAAAGTTGCTCATGTTTATATTCAGGAGATATTTGCCAATGTTGTCTTCTAAGAGTTTTATGATTTCATGACTTACATTCAGGTCTTCAATCCATTTCGAGTTTACTTTTGTGTATGGAGTTACACAGTAATCCAGTTTCATTCTCTTACATATAGCTGTCCAGTTTTGCCAACATCAGTTGTTAAAGAGGCTGTCATTTCCCCATTGTATGTCCATGGCTCCTCTATCATATATTTATTGACCATATTCTTGGGTTTATATCTGGGTTTTCCAGTCTGTTCCATTCATGTATGGGTCTGTTCTTGTGTCAGTACCAATGTGTCTTGATTACTGTGGCTTTGTAGTAGAGCTTGATTTCGGGGAGCATAATCCCCTGTGCTTTATTCTTCCTTCTCAGGATTTCTTTGGCTATTTGGGGTTTTTGTGGTTCGATATGAATTTTAGAACTTTTTTCTCTAGTTTGTTGAAGAATGCTGTTGGTATTTTGATAGGGATTGCATTGAATCTGTAGATTGCTTTAGGCAGATGGCCATTTTGACAATATTAATTCTTCCTAGCCAAGAGCATGGGATGTGTTTCTATTTAGTGGTATCTTCTTTAATTTCTCTCATGACTGTCTTGTAGTTTTCAGCGTATGGGTCTTTCACTTCCTTTGGTAGGTTTATTCCTAGGTATTTTATTCTTTTTGATGCAGTTGTGAATGGAATTATTTTCCTGATTTCTCTTTCTGCTAGTTTATTGTTAGTGTATAGGAATGCAACAGACTTCTGCAACTTTGCTGAACTCAGATATTAGACCCAGTAGTTTTATGGTGGATTCTTTAGGGTTTTTTATGTACAGTATCATGTCATCTGCAAACAGTGACAGTTTAACTTCTTCCTTACCAATCTGGATGCCTTTTTTTTCTTTGTGTTGTCTGACAGCCATGGCTAGGACCTCCAGTACTATGTTGCATAAAAGTGGGGAGAGTGGACATCCTTGTCTCGTTCCTGATCTTAGAGGAAAAGCTTTCAGCTTCTTTCTGTAAAGTATGATTTTGGCTGTGGGTTTGGCATAGATGGCCTTTATTATCTTGAGGTACTTGCCTTCTATACACAGTTTGCTGAGAACTTTTATCATGAATGGATGTTCAATTTTGTCGAATGCTTTTTCGGCACTACAGAGATGATCATGTGGTTTTTGTCCTTTTTGTTCATGTGGTGGATAATGTTGATAGATTTTCTAATATTGTACCAACCTTGCATCCCTGGAGTAAATCCTACTTGATCATGATGGATGATCTTTTTGATGTATTTTTGAATTCAGTTTCCTAATATTTCATTGAGTATTTTTGCATGTATGTTCATCTGGGATATTCGTCTGAAATTTTCTTTTTTAGTGGTGTCTTTGCCTAGTTTTGGTGTTAAAGTGATGCTGGCCTCATAGAATGAGTTTGGAATATTCCCTCCTCTTCTACTTTTTGGAAAATTTTAATGATGATGGGTATTAGGTCTTCACTAAATGTTTGATACAATTCAGCAGTGAGACCATCTGGTTCAGGAGTTTTATTCTTAGGTTGTTTTTTGATTACCAATTCAATTTCATTGCTGGTAATTGGTCTGTTCAGATTTTGTTTCTTCCTGGGTCAGCCTTGGAAGGTTGTATCTTTCTAGAAAGTTGTCCATTTCTTCTAGGTTATCCACCTTGTTAGCATATAATTTTTCATAGTATTCTCTCATAGTTCTTTGTATTTCTGTGGTGTCCATAGTGATTTTTCCTTTCTCATTTCTGATTATTTTTATGTGTATAGACTCTCTTTTTTTCTTGATAAGTCTGGCTAGGGGTTTATCTATTTTGTTTATTTTCTGGAGGAACCAGCTCCTGTTTTATTGATTCTATTGTTTTATTTTCTCAATTTTGTTTATTTCTGCTTTAATCTTTATTATGTCCCTCCTTCTACTGACTTTGGGCCTCATTTGTTCTTCCTTTTCTTGTTTCATTAATTGTGAGTTTAGATGGTTCACAAATTTAGACTCTTTCCTGAGGTAGGCCTGTATTTCAATATATTTCCCTCTTAGCATGACCTTCACTGTGTCCCACAGATTTTGTGGTTGCTGAATTATTGTTGTCATTTGTCTCCATATATTGCTTGATCTCTGTTTTTATTTGGTCATTGATCCATTGCTTATTTAGGAGCATGTTGTTAAGTCTCCCTATGTTTGTGGGATTTTTTGTTTTCTTTGCATAATTTATTTCTAGTTTCTACCTTTGTGGTCTGAGAAGCTCGTTGGTATAATTTCAATCGGTTTAAATTTATTGGGGCTCTTTTCGTGGCCTATTATATGATCTATTCTTCAAAATGTTCCATGTGCACTTGAGAAGAATGTATATCCTGCTGCTTATAGGTGGAGTTCTCTGTGGATGTCTGTTAGTTCTATCTGTTCTAATGTGTTGTTCAGTGTCTCTATCTCCTTACTTATTTTCTATTTAGTTGATCTTTCATTTGGAGTGAGTGGAGTATTGAAGTATCCTAAAATGAATGCACTGCATTCTCTTTCCCCCTTCAATTCTGATAGTATTATTTTCACATATGTAGGTGCTCCTGTGTTGGGGAATATATATTTATAATAGTTACATCCTCTTGTTGGGCTGACCCTTTATCATTATGTAATGTCCTTCTTTGTCTCTTGTTACTTTCTTTGTTTTGAGGTCTATTTTGTCTGATACAAGTACTGCAACCCCTGCTTTTTTCTCCCTATTGCATGAAATATCTTTTTCCATCCCTTCACTTTCAGTCTGTGTATGTCTTTGGGTTTGAAGTGATTCTCTTGTAGGCAGCATATAGTTGGGTCTTGTTTTGTTATCCATTCTGTGACTCTATGTCTTTTGATTGGTGCATTTAGACCATTTACATTTAGGGTGATTATCGATAGGTATGTACTTACTGTCACTGCAGGCTTTAGATTCATGATTACCAAATGTTCAAGGGTAATTTCCTTACTATCTAACAGTCTAACTTAATTCACTTAATATGCTATTACAAACACAATCTAAGGGGGTTTTTTCCTTCCTTTTTCTTCCTCCTCCATTCTTTATATATTAGGTATCCTATTCTGTACTCTTTGTCTATCCCTTGACTGACTTTGGGGGTAGTTGATTTAATTCTGCATCTGCTTAGTGAGTAATTGTTCTACTTTCTTTACTGTTGTTTTATTTCCTTTGGTGACAGCTATTTAGCCTTAGGAACACTTCCATCTATAGCAGTCCTTCCAAAATATACTCTAGAGATGTTTTGTGGCAGGTAAATTCTCTCAGCTTTTGCTTATCTGGAAGTTGTTTAATCCCTCCTTCAAATTTAAATGATAATCTTGCCAGGTAGAGTATTCTTGGTTTGAGGCCCTTCTGTTTCATTGCATTAAATATATCATGCCACTCCCTTCTGGCCTGTAAGGTTTCTGCTGAGATGTCTGATGATAGCCTGATGGGTTTTCCTTTGTATGTGATCTTTTTTCTCTCTCAAGCTGCTTTTAAATGTCTGTCCTTATCCTTGATCTTTACCATTTTAAATATTACATGTCTTGATGTTGTCTTCCTTGGGTCCCTTGTGTTGGGAGATCTGTGCATCTCCATGGCCTGAGAGACTATCTCCTTCCCATGACTGGGGAAGTTTTCAGCAATTACCTCCTCAAAGACACTTTCTGTTGCTTTTTCTCTCTCTTCTTCTGGTACCTGTGTAATGCGAATATTGTTCCATTTGGATTGGTCACACACTTCTCTCAACATTCTTTCATTCCTGTAGATCCTTTTTTCTCTCTGTGCCTCAGCTTCTTTGTATTCCTCTTCTCTAATTTCTATTCCATTTACCGTCTCTCCCACTACATCTAATCTGCATTTAAATCCTTCCATTGTATGTTTTATTTCAGATACGGAATTTCTTAATGATTGAATATCTGTCCTAAATTTGTAACTGAGTTCTTGAATACTTTTTTGTAACTTGAGCATGTTTATGATTTTCATTTTGAAATCTCTTTCAGGAAGATTGATGAGTTCATTTTCACTTGACCCTTTTTCTGGTTTTTGTGGGATTTTGGTTTTAACGAGGTTCCTTTGATGTTTCATATGTGTAGGTGGTGCCCTCTAGTGCCCCGAAGCCCTATTCTCAAGAGCTGCTCAGCCCCTGGAGCAATGTCGGCGGTCATGGGGGAGTAGCACTGGTGCCTGGGGAGAGGAACGAGCTGTTTCCTGCTTCCCAGCTCCTATGTCTGCCTCCACTGTCAGAAACAGTGGGCCAAGCACACAGGTGTAAGCTTCTGTGCTTTGCATTTGTAGCTGCCCTAAGCAGCACTTCCCTCTGGCTGGCCTGATGCCAGGGTAGGGGCTGCTGGTTTGCCAGCCAGTGCGGGCTGGTTAGTAGGAAGGCGCAGCAGGCTGCGTATCACAGTGGGGGGCCTTGGAGCTGCGTAGCCAGCCAGGGCGATGGAGCACCTGAAGTTCCTGAAAGTTCCCAACCTGCTGCGCAGAGTGCGCCCAGATAATTTTGTCCATCTGTCCTTTCCCTGAGCAGCAAGCTCTGTGCAATCCTTGCCCCTTTAGTGGCTCCCTTGCTGTTAGGAAGTGTCTCAGACTGCCCACCTTTCTTTTGTCCCAGAGCAGCCAGATGTGGATCCTTGTTTTCCTCAAGCAGCTGGAATCTCAGTCTCTCCAGGTATTCTGTCTTAGCTTTCCAACCCCACTAATCTCCAGAGCACCATGTAATGTAGGTTCGTGCTCCCACAGCAGATCTCCATGGCTGTGTGTTCAGCAGTCCTAGGCCTCCACTCCCTCCCTGCTCCATTTCTCTTCCTCTTGCCAGTGAGCTGGGGTGGGAGAAGGGCTTGGGTCCCCCCAGATCATGGCTTTGGTATGTTACCTTGTTCTGTGAGGTCTGTTCTCTTCTCCAGACTTATGCAGTCTGGTGCAGCCTTCTTTCCTGTTGCTCTTGTAGGATTAGTTGTATTAATTATATTTTCGTATTATATGTGGTTTTGGGAGGAGGCTTCTGTCTCACCTCTCTTGTCGCCATCTTTAATCCCCAAGTTTATGTGTAACATCACTTTTTGTGAATTTTCTTTAAACACTAAACTGAAGACAAGAAAAATTAGCAGAATGACCCCTTTCATCTTATTAAATAGCATGTAAAAATCTTAATTACCTCACCTAATCTGTCTAAGCTTTGCAACCCCACTAATCTCCAGAGCAGGACTTTATGAGGTAGCTATTAATTATAATCTTTATGTATGGAGGTGGTTGAGGCTCAGAGAGATTATTAGACCTTACCCAAGGGCATGTAGCTCCACTAATTTGTGGAGCTAGAGTTTGAACTCAGGTCTCTCTTTTACCAAAGCCTATGCACTCAATACTGGTTTTGCTAAGCACAGTGAACATATAGTCTTGGTTATGTAATACCAAGGGTAATATTTAATTCCATCTCATTACTTTTTAGTTCAAAAACACATACTTACCAAAAGAACAAAATAAGCTGATAAATAACTTTGTTGGTTGTAAAGACATTTTTTCTTTTTTAAAAAAAGTTTAATTGCTGTATAGTTGACACATAAAACAACATTAACAAAGTTAGGTTTCACACTGATGAACAACTGACCCGCTGTCATTTTTCTTTGCTGGTTTTCTGTTGGGAGCCATAGGGCACAAAAACAACAAGACTCCATTTTGTTATGACTCCATCTTGTTGTTTACTTCTTCTTGATCACTTTCGTGCCACAATTTCCCGCCAAGTGTTCCCACTCCGGTCCGCCGCTTATGTCAGAGACAACTGCGCATGCGCCCAACTCGGTGCATGATTGGACTTTGTGGGTCGCTTCATTAGCATAATGGGCAACCAATCAAAAGAGACCACACCCTGTACTGGCTATATATTCTCTGCTCTAACGTGCAATAAACGAGACTTGATCAGAAAGCTTGTTTTGTCTCTGTCTTCTGTCCCTCATTCGCGCACCCCCTCCTTAGGTCCCAGTTGGCGAACCCCACGGCTGGGGGTTTTACGTTCGCAGACCTGCGGGTCGGGTCAGTTTTCTTGGTATATAGATAACATGAGAGCCAAGGAGACATCCAAATCACAAAGAACAAAGACCCTCAAGACGGTAAGACTGGAATAGGCCTTTTGAGCAACTATATAGTTTCTGTCCAAATCTACTTTCTTTTCTTTCATTGGGACTGTGGATCTCACAAACATATTGAAGATGGAATTCAGAAATGATGTAAACTCAAGGGGAAAAAAAAAAAACTCATTTCCACTGGTGATTTTGAAAATGCCTTAAATGAAGTTGAAATATGTTCATGAAATGTAAGCCTACAAAAAACGCCATCATACAGGGATGGAGGACAGTCATGAGCCAAGAATTTACTTTACGAATCCACTGCAATGTTTAGTGAAAACTAGGTCAATCGCACTCAGTCATCTTTGGTAACTCCTATCAGCAGACACAGGCATCTTTTTCAATGTTAAACCAGAGAGCAGAAATGATTTTCCACAAAATAACACTTTACTATGATTTATTTCTCAGCAAAAAATAAAAATGGGTAAAATGGAATTTGGGCATTTAAAAAAATAACTTGGCATATGAGTATTATGGAATAATATGAAATAATGACAAACTTTATGTTTAATAGACATTGTATGACCAACCTGTGAAAATGAACTTAGACACCTTCTAGTTCAACCCTCCCATTTTATAGATGAAGACACTCAGACCCAAAGAGGAGAAGGTAGTAAATATCAAATAGTAAGTATCAGAGTTGGGACTACAATCCATGTCCTTTGATTCCAACTTCTGCAATGCAGAAATAAAAATAGGTAACACTAACATAACATATATACATACATAATGCATATATATATATATATGTGCATACATACATACATAAATACATATATATCCTCATAAACTCCTCACAAAAACCCTATGAAGTAAATACTATTATTAACACTTTGGACACATGAGGAAACTGAACCAAAAAAGGTGAGTGCCTTTTGCAAAGTCACATGGCTATGAAGTGGTGGAATTGAGATTTGAATTCAGGCAGTCTGCATATAGTTTGTACTGTACGTATAACTACTTCACTATATTGCCTCTGTAGTTTAATTTGAATCTTAAATGTAACTAACATTTGAATCAAAAGTTTTATTGAGGGGTCAATTATGGATGAACCTCTGAATGTCATTACCTTTATTTGGTCACTTACTAAATAGTGGATATAAATATATGTTGACACTCAGAGGGCTCTTATCTAACACTAACTGCAACCTTCTCAGTTGCCTTTCATTTGGAAATGAAAGCAAGAAATTGTAAATGACTCA
>JAVSCE010016329.1:0-16682 GCA_032199065.1 Smutsia gigantea
GCTACATTTCTGATGTGGCTTCAGCTAATCACACTCCTCTGTGGCTTCGTCCCTAATCCAGGTCCCTTCAGCTCTGGGCTTTGAGTTTTGGAGATTCTTTGAGCGCCCTGCGCCATGACACAACCACCACCCACCACCCAAACGAGGCCACCACTCACGCGAAGAAGATGAGGCAGAGGCAGAGAACAAGCAGGCCTGTGACACCTGCTCCCCCGAAGGCCCCCAGGACCACACCTGTCCTGGGTCCTGGTCTCCCTGCAGAAAAGACAGTGGGGTGAACTCCAGCCACCCAGGCAGGCCCCTGGGCATCCAGCCTTCTTGAATCTGTGACCCATATGTGTGTCCACGTCTATCGAGGACACCGTCCGTCGTCCGCCACCCCTCCGTAGGATTGCAGTCTCCTGTTCCTCCAGCAACCCCCACCCAGCCAACCAGCAGAGGGCCGTGAACTTGAGCCCCCTTTGCAGTGAGTCAGGCCCTTTTCCCTCCTCAGTGCCTTCTAGGGCCCAGACTCCACATCCCCCTTCCCGGACATTCATAGCCCCTGACCTGGCAGCAGGACAGCACTGCTGGACGCCCTGCCGTGCGCGTTCCAGGCCTCGCAGCTGAGTCTGAGGCCGGAGCCGGGCGCCCCGCGGAGACTCAGGGAGCTGTGGGCCCAGGGCCCCTCGGCGCTGGAGGTGACCGTCAGGGAGGCGTTGCTGTGGTTCCCCTGCAGCAGCGCCTCCCCCAGCCGCCAGCGCAGGGAGGGGGCCGGCTGGGCCCGGGAGGAGCAGTTGCAGTACAGCCCTGGGTCTGCCCAGGAGCAGGAGGGGCCCAGCAGCTGCGGGGGGTCTGTGGGGAGGGAGGAGAGGGGTCAGGGGCGCGTCTCCCTCCCCAGGACCCGGGTGTCCTGCCCACCCGGTGGGGGGGGACCAACTCACTCTTCACAGAGAGACTCAGGGGGGCTTCCAGGAAGCCCAGTTCGTTCTGGGCTCGGCAGGCGTATTTCCCATGGTCCTCCAGGTCCACCCGAGGCAGCTCCAGGAGCCCAGGATTCGAGGACTGTGAGGGCTTCAGGGTCAGGCTCCCGTGGCTCCAGCTCACGCTGGCGGCAGGGTTGCTGTCAGCCGCACAGACCAGGCGCAGGGCCTGGCCCTCCTGGACGCGGAGAGATGAGCTGTTGCTCAAAGCTTCAGGTCCTGGCAAGACAGAGAGCTAAGCCCAGGCCCTTGCCCTGTCTCTCTCTCTCTGTCTCTCTTTGTGTTCCTGTCCCTGTCTCTCTCTTTTCCTCATATCACGTGGATCCGTTTCTTCTCTTCTATTGCCTGAGCCATTTGTACTGTCTGCTTTCAGCCCCGTGGGGCAGGGCTGGGAGCAGACACTGCATCCTTTCCAAGAGGCCCTCGTGCATTCTTTCCCCCTGCCTTGGTTCTCATGCCTCCTGTCTTGGCATCTGTGTGCCTTTTCCACAGCAGTTCACTAACACCCAAGAGCTCACAGTCTCGGGGCTGAGATATCTGAAAGCAGGTGCTCATGGAACAGGATGGCATGTTTTGTGATGGGGGTAAAGGGGCTCAGGGAGCCCTGAGGACAGGCACTGGGTGAGACTTCAGGACAGTGAGGTTTTCCTGGAGGACAAGAGCTTCAGGAGAGCTGGCAAGGGGGTGATGCTAGCATGGAAGGGCATCATGGAAGGAATGAAGGAAAGTGGCGCTGCAGCGGAGCAGTAAAATGTCTTGCATGCTTGGGGGAAAACAGAATCCTGTGTGGATGGCTGGAGTGAGTGTGTGTGTTTGGGCATGTTTACCTGTAAGGCTGCTGGAAGGAATGATGAGAATTAAAAGCATAATACAACATTGGGGAAGGTCAGAAGCAGGAGAGAAGATATTGATAAATGCAGCCAGTCGTTCACTTATAAATGTTTAACAAACAGCCCATTGTGGGGAGAAAAAAAAAACCCTGGTTTGTAACATTTGCCAATTTCCACTGTGTAAATACTCTCCTCTTGGCCAATTTCAAGCACCCAATTTGAAATCACTGAACCCAGGGTTGGAAAAAGATAGATGCTCTTGCAAAATAGTGGAACCCTCCTCCAGTCCATCAGTGAATGCAGCTAAAAACACCCCCAGGTTTTGGCCTTGCAACCCACCGTATGCTGAGTCAAAGGCCCTCATTAGGCTGGAAAGAGATCCTTTCAGCTAACACACGGCTGATTTCCTTAACATGAAGCAAACTTAAGATCATTAAGAAAAAGTCCAGAAATAAATACAGAGGGTTCTTAAATATAATGAGAGATTCTCAGTATTACAAAATGATAGTGCAGGTTAAAATGACAGTGAATTCACTTAGGATATGAGCAAGGATGAAAAGGGTTGGCAGGGAAACAGGCATATTTGCTGGTGGGAATGTAACGAGAGCGACTTCCATGCAGCACAATTTGCCGATATCTGTAGAATTTACAAATATGCCCTTTGATCCAGGACTTTCTTCTCTAGGAAATTATCTTACAGGCACATGCACACACGTGGGGAATGTTTGCACAAAGTAGTTACTGCAATATTGTTTGTTTTAGTAAAAGACTGGAAACACCAGAGTTTTCTACCAATGGGGACTAATTAAGTCCTTTCTAATATAGTGTATTCCGAATTGGGTGACCCTGGAGTCCAATGAGAATGAAGGTTTCCTGTGTGCCAAAAGAGAAAGTGCTCCAAGATGTGCTAAGTTTGAGAAGAAAGGGAGTTTAGCTCATAGTGATGTGCCGAGGTCACTTCCTGCGGTGGGACGGACGTGTCACGTGATGAGAGATTATAACCACGAGGGAAGCTGGTTAAGAGATTCACTGGCACTCGGGGCCACGTAAATCTAAAATCACTCCACAATGAAAAGTTTGTTAACAAATAATAAAGATGGAGAGCCATGCGTGTGGTATGGTGCATATGCCTGTGTGTGTGTTTGAATGTGTGTGCATAGACTATATTGGGAAAGATAACCAAGAGGGGAGGTGCGCCAAGTTCAGAATGCTATTTTATTCTTGCTAGATTTTGTTAGGGCTTGAATTCTATTTCCCCTCCAATTCACATGTCGAAGCTCTATCTCCCCCATGTGATGGCACTTGGAGGTATTTGGAGGGGCCTCTGGGAGGTGGGTAGGGTCTGATGAAGTCGTGAGACTGGGGATCTCATGATGGGATCATGCTTTTACAAGGAGACATCCTAATAGATGTGGGGGATAGTTTTCCGTTGTTCAGGCACCCAGTCTGTGGTATTTTGTCACAGCAGCCTGAGCTCATGAAGAGGTTTTATGCTCAGTATTTAAAAAAAAATAGCATTAAAGGTTGAAGGAAACTACAGCAGGCAGGGTCCAGACCCTAAGGAGAATGAGGGCAGGATTTGGGATGAGGGTGTGGCCCTGGCGCTGGGGCAAGTCACATCCATCAGGCATGGAGGTCACGCATGTCCCCATGAGAGCAGGATCAGTGTGGGGAAGCCTGTGTGGGAGCTGAGGGGCGCACGGGGGCTCGTTACCTCCGCTGGCCTCACACCTGGCCCAAGGCTTTCTACCACCTGAGTTCTGAAAGCCCAGCCTCGCTCTGCAGGGGGGAGACACACCCCAGAGAGGAGGGAGTGCACCCTGCCTGTGCCTCCTCCCCAGGGCACACTGACGGCCACATTCTGGGGCCCATCTGGACAGAGAGACATGATTGTTTGCAGCGGCAGAAAGGTAGGTGTTGGCACTTTTCCTCAGAAACTTTAGAAACAGGAAGAGGTGGTGTTGAGGGTTTCTTTCCTTCTTCCCCAGTCCTGGCTCTCAGGACCCCCAACGGTGAGTGTCAGCTAGGAATCAGAGCCCCCGGGGAGAGTCCTGCCGGCAGACAGGGGACTCAGGACCACAGAGGATGAGACATGGGCTTCGTCCCTCCCTCACGCCCCCTCCTTACTTGGCCTCTGGGACCTCAGTTCTCCCCAGGGCCTCGCCCACCTGTGCTATTTCCCCAGAAGACCCAGGATGGTCAGGTACTGTAAGGCCAAGCAAATAGAAATCAAGAGCGCCACCTGCCATACGACGGAGCTGGTGGTGAGCAGGCGGTAAGCCTGAGTGTTCTCTCTCCACTGTCACCCCATCCAGGCCTCCAAGGAGAGTCCCCAAGTAAGCAGCCCCCAGCCCTGCCTGCCCCTCCCCACACCTCACAGCCCCAGGGACCCTGGGCCCTGCCTGCCCCCACACCACAGCTCCCAGGGACCCCGGGCCCCGCCCTCGCCTTCTCCTTACACTCACAGCCCCAGGGACCCCGGCCCTGCCTGCCCCCACACCCCACACAGCCTCAGGGACCCCGGCCCCGCTCTGCCCTCCACACTCTCACGGCCCCAGGGACCCCGGCCCTGCCTGCCCTCCCCACACCCACGGCCCCAGGGACCCCAGGCACTGCCTGCCCATCCCCACACCCACGGCCGCAGGGACCCCAGCCCTGCCTGCCCCCTCCCCACACCCACGGCCCCAGGGACCCCGGGCCCTGCCTGCCCCCTCCCCACACCCACGGCCCCAGGGACCCCGGGCCCTGCCTGCCCCCTCCCCACACTCACGGCCCCAGGGACCCCGGCCCTGCCTGCCCCCTCCCCACACTCACGGCCCCAGGGACCCCGGGCCCTGCCTGGCACTCACAGGACACGTTGAGCCAGATGGTGCTCTCGACGCTCACGTTGGCACCAGGTAAGGTCACCTGACAGGTGAGGTTGGTGCCATGGTCCTGGGGCCCCAGGGTGAGGGTGAGCACCGAGGAGTGGAGAGTCTTGGGGTCCAGGGAGGTGAGGGAGACCCCGATCCAGGAGAAGGTGGGGGGCGTCCCCCTGCCACAGGCCCATGGCACTCCACAGGTAATGTTCTTGGGGTGGCCGGCTTCTAGGGTCCCCTGGATGTGCATGTCAGGGGTCTTCGTCAGAGCTGGGGAGGACAGACAGAGACCTAGGGCCTGGAGACGGGGACCCCGACTGTGCCCCTAAGAGCAGCCTCTGCCTCGGGCCAGCCAGCCCCAGCATCCTGTCCCCTGGGTCCTTCCCAGCATGAGGAGCAGGGGGACCCGCCCCGCCCTGCCCTGTGGCCCTCGGGACCCACCCTGTGGCCTCTCCTGGACCCCATTCCTTACCTGTCACACGCACATCTAGCTGGTTCTGTAGGTAACTATATCTCACATAAGGCCCTTTCTCTATCCTGAAGAAGTATGTCCCCGAGTCCCTTCTCTGTGCATCTCTGATGTCCAGGGAGCAGTTGTAGGAACGGGGGTCCCCGAGGAGGTGGAATCGGCCCTGGGTCTCCTCCTGCACTTTTTGGTCTGGGTTGTTTGTGGCCACGAGAGCATCGTGGGATGCATCAGCTGCTTCCCGGAACCAGTAGCCATAAGCTGGGTCATACTCAGTGTAACCCATCCGGGGGTAGGAGACATCGCAGGGCACGTGCACGCACAGGCCCTCCTGCACCATCACGGACTCCTGCACTCGCAGCCGGAATGGGAATCTCAAGTCCTGAGCCAGGGACCCTGCGGGGAGACGGGGGTCAGCTGCGCTCCCCTCCCTCCCTGCCCCAGGACCACTCACCTGCGCACAGCAGCAAGAGCAGTAGGAGCATGTCTGAGACAGACTCTGGGCTTCCTGTGGGGGAGAGAGAAGGGGAAGGTGGTGAGCACGGTGCGGGGACACCCACGGCAAGCTGGGGAGGAGCCCGAGGCCTCGGCCAGCCGGGCACAGAAGAGGAACTGCGGGACGAGGCCGTCCTCCCTCTGCAGGGAGCGGGACACCCATGCCCAGACCCAGAAGCTGCCTGGAGAGCTGACAGCACAGACCCACCCTGCCCCCAGCTCGGCCCTTCCCTCCGGCACCGGAGCCTGGAGGACACCTGAGGGCACAGGACAGGTGAGTCTTCTAAGGCCCCCTCACCCCAGGTGCTTTTCTGAACGCTTGTCTGCACTGAGGTGCTAGGCACTCCTGCCTTGACCCCTGAGAGTCACGGCCTCATCTAGCCCCTCGGTGGTCAGTCCTGCACAGGTCGGATTCTTTAGGGCCTCTGTGAGCATCTGGGGCAGAAGGAAAGAAGGGGTCCTGGGGAAGTGAAGGCAGCAACCATTCATTCATTCATTCATTCCCCAGACGGTGAGCCCCTATTGGTGGGGCTGGAAGGGGCCCTGCCTTTGAGTCTGTGTTCATTTACCACCTCCACACACTCCAGATGCAGAAATCCACCTCAGTGGTTCACATGCTCTTAGCCTGTGTGGTTTTCCTCCAAACATGTTTCAAATCTGACATGCTGTAATCTTAAGTATTATTTTTTTTCATTCTTGTCTACATAATGACAGCACCTGGATGAGGGGGCTACTTACTTCATGTTCCCTTTTACTGGGGTAAAATGTGTAAAATAAAACATGCCATTTTTAACCCTGTATAAGGTACAGTTCAGTGGCACTGAGCGCACTCAGTGTCGTGCAATCATCACCACTATTTCCAAAGCTTCTCATCAGCCTAACAGACACTCTCAGTTACCCAGTAGATCTCCACCACCCTGGCCCCTGCCGGGGCTTCCAGCCCAGCTTGCGTGTTTGCCCCGGGATCTTGGCTTGGTCAGAGGTGGGAGCCGTCTACGCTGTGCAGGAAGTGGACCTCCGGTCTCTGGCGGTCCCCCTGGAGGCCTGTGTTGAGGAGGGAGACGGAGGAGGGAGGTGGGTGCGTCCTGGGGCCCAGAGAGGAGATGAGGCGGCAGGAAGGCACCGGGCGAGGACGGGGAGGAGTCGGGCGCCGCGATGGGCTGTGCCCCGGAGGGAGGACGACGAGACTCGGTGGTTTGTGAATGGGGGAGAAAGGAGGGAGGTCAAAGTGGAGAACCACACCCCGGTTCTGGCCTGAGAGGTGGCGCCGGGTCACCCGTGTGCCCTGTTCTGGGAGGAGCATGGCGGCGCAGCCTGGGCCACGCTGAGCGGAGCAATCCCGGGGCTGTCCTGGGGGAGGTGTTGGTGGGAGTCGAGGCGCCCCCTGCAGTCCGGGCCGCCACCCTCCCGCGGGCCGTCCCTCTGACGCAGGACCGGGATTCTCAGCCGGTCGGATCGGGGCGCAGCGCGCGTAGACTCACCCCGACCCCCGCCGGGGCTGCGGGCCTACTGAGAGGCGAGGGGCCCGGGGCGCAGCAGGTGCGCGGGTCCCGGACCCTCGCGGACCCTCCCCGGGCCTCCTGCCGCCCGCGGTGGTTCTGGATCAGCCCGCGCCCCAAGGCCTTCCTCCCGGGGCAGCGCTCACAGGAGGCCCAGGACGCGGAGGACAGGGAGCCGGGTCTTCACGGCTGCCCCTGCGACGGCCAGGACCACCTCCGCGGGCTGCGACTTTGCCGCACGCTCAGGAGGACGGAGCCAGGAACTCGCCCCAGAGTGGGTCCTTCTGCTCCCAGTAGGACCCCGAGCCTCGGTTCCGCAGGCTTCTGGAGAATTCCTCCGTTCCACCTGCGCTGGGCTCACCCACCCCGCACCCTGGCCTTTCAGCGGTTGGACAGGGGGCTCTGGGCTGCCTGCTCAGGACCAGGGGGCTGAAGGCACTGGGGTCGCTCTGCAGGGACAGGCTCGGACAGATGTGCTGGGACCCATGCTGAGCTCAGCACGTGACTACCTCTTCCTCTCCCACCTGTACCAGGGGCAGCTCCAGCCCCCCGGGCTGCATGGGCTCAGGGTCAGGCTGCCCCTGAACTCGGGGGGGGGTGCCGCCGTTGTGGGGTGACACAACATCAGGGACTCGTCCTCCAGGACCGCAAGGGAGGAAGGAGTTCTCCAGGGCTCTGGGTGCTGGAAAAAAGAGACAGAGATCAGAGAAGGAGGAAAGATACAGACAGAGACCAGCTGAGAGGAACAGACTCAGACAGACTACACTGAGAGAGACTGACACTGTGGAAGGGGGACCCAGAGAGAGTGGGCATGACCCCAGAGCACCGCTGAGTGCCATAGTTTCTCTGAACTAGGTGACGGCGATTCATCGCTGTCCTGCCGGGCTTTGTCTGGCTGGTTTCAGGTCCCAGGAAACACAGTGGAAGGTTCTGGGCTTCACAGGATGCTCATGCACGTCATCAGCCCGGCCTTGGACTCCATGTTCCCTTCACTCAGAACCCAGACTGACCCTGAAAATTCTTGTCTTTTATTTATGTTTTCGTTTGACACCAGTTTACTGATTTAACAAGATGTCTCTGAGGGGCCTCACAGTCTGGTGGGAAGTGGGGACCCGGGAACAGATCACCGCACCCCTACAGCACAGCACCACATGGCACGTCATGATGGTGGTGACACTGAGCTAGGCAAGCCCTGGGGATGGCAACGTAAAGGAGACTGACAGGTCTGGGAGGGCTTCTTGGACGAGGTGGATCTGAAAGCGAGAGAGGCAAGCAGAGGCAGCCAATGATGATGAGGATGTGGAAGGGCATTGCAGGAAGGAGGAAAAGAGAGTGCAAAGATGAAAAAGGCCTGAAGGGAAAACAACACACCTGCAGGGTGGAGGGAGAGAGGGTGGGATGGGGGCCTTCCGAGAGAAGGCCGCCAGAGGAGAGGTGTTGATTTTCATCAGCTCAAACTGGGAAAAGAGGAGAGACTGGTAAAGGCAGCTGCCAGTGTAAAGAGATCCCTAAGCACTAAAAACCACTCCCCAAGAAAAGGTGTGGGTGCATACAGAGTAAAACTGCTGCCACTCCCATTATGGAAAAACGGCTAATTCCTCCATCTTGAAAAAAAGTTTCCACCAATGAGTAAGAAACAGTCAGTTTATCCAGTAGAAAACTGAGCAAAGGCTCTGGGCAGGTCACAGAATAAAAGAAACACAAACGATTCTTCATCCTGTAAAATCACGTGCACCACCATTCATAAGAGCAGCATTGCTTAAACGGACACAGGGACTCCAGGTGTTGCCTGACCTTGTCAAGGATCTGAAGTCTTCGCCCACCCAGGGTTGGCAAGGCTGGGAGAACATCTGTACTTTCACTCATCCCTGGGGTGATGTACACTTGTCCACCCTCGAAGGAGAAAAATTGGGGCATATTTCTCAAAAACAGAGGGTGCAGAAAAGAGAACCCCTGGGCACTGTTGGTGGGAATGTAAATTGGTGTTCCCACTGTGGAAGCAGCAAGGAGGAACCTCGAAAAGTTAAATCCAGAGCTACTATATGATGCAGCAATTCCATTCCTGGGTGTTCATATGAAGGAAATAAAAACACTAACTTGAAAAGAGTCATGCACCCCCATGTTCACTGCATTACTTACAATAGCCAAGATATGCAAGCAGCCTAAGTGCCCATCAAGCATAAAGAAGATGTGGTACATATACACAATGAAATACTGTTGTCAGCTATAAAAAAAGAAGGAAACCTTGTCATTTGTCACAACATGGACGGGCCTGGGGGGCACTATACTCAGTGAAAAAAAATTAAGAGAAAGACATATACTGTATGATCTCGTTTACATGTGGAATCTAAAAGAAAACAAGCTGTAGATACCGAGAACAGGTTGGTGGTTGCCAGAGGTGAGGGGTCAGCAGTGCGTGAAGGGGCAAAGTTGTCTAGGGCCTCAAAAGGTACAAACTTTGAAATACCTAAGTCATGGCGATGTAATGTACAGCATGGTGACTCTAGTCAACAATACAATATTGCATATTTGAAAGTTGCTAAGAGAATACATCTTAAAACTCCTTATCACAAGAAAAAAACATTTTGTGACTATGCATAGTGATGGGTGTTCCCTAGACTGTGATCATTTTGGCACATATACATATCAAATCATTATGTCATACACTGAGGCTAATATAATGGTGTATGTCAGTTGTACCTCAGTAAAGAAGTAGAACATATGACCCAGCTATTTAATTTTTAGGAATGTAACCCAAAGGCACGCACATGCATGAGAAAGTCATTCTGAGATTACTGATTGCAGAGCGTTCTCGTTGGTAGAATCAACTGAGCTCCATGGTCTCAAGTAGTGGAGACTGTGGACAGACCCAGGGTCCATCTGGGCGGAGGACACGCCCCAGTCATGGAGAGAATAGGACCGCCGGCACCACCGACCCCCGAGGACCCTTAGACCCTCTAGGGGAGCAGACCAAGGCCCAGAGCAGCCTGTGCACCCCGCTCACCTCCCAGGGGGACAGGGCACCTGAGGACAGGCTGGGCTGTGCAGTTTGGAGGTTTGCCCACGTGAGTATATTGGCTGTTTAAAAGCACTTAAATACAGTAAACAATTGTTAGGGAAATAAAAAGCTGGGGCAGGAGGGGTTGTCAGGGGATGGGGGACGGGGGCGCTCGGGGGCCCTGCGTGTGAGTACTGCCTGCTTTCCCTGAGGGGCCACGGGGGGACGCAGATGTCAGGGCAGTGAGGGGCCCACGGGGACAGCTGCTCACAGAGGCCGTGGGGGCTGAGGGGGACCGCCGGGCTCACCCACAGGGGCCTGGTCACTGGTGAGGCCAGGATGAGTCAGGGACCCTGCCCTGCCCCTCCACCCTGGATGGGGGCTGCTTCCTACCTGTGCTGTTTTCTGGGAAGACAGTTACAGTCTGTGGAGGGTCTGCAGCAGAGAGACGTGGATCATGTCAATGGAGAGGGCTGGGTGGGCACTGGCCCTCTGTCCCCAGGAGCTGCATAAACGGGGAAAAAGTGGAGGTGGGCAACTTGACACATACAGGCCCTGCTGCACCGTCACGGACTCCTCCACTCGCAGCTGGTAACCCAGGGGGGACCCCCTCCAGCCCTCAGCCCCCTCCCGCCACCAGAGCAGGGCCACCGTCAGCAGCAGCGGAAACATGTCTGGGTTGCGGGGCCAACTTCCCCTGGGGAGTCTGTTTCTCAGAGTTTGTCTCTCAGGAACTAAAAGCTGCAAAATCAGAGGAGGCCCCAACAGGAAGGGGAGAGTGAGGTCAGGACAGTGACCCTCCTCGGGGGAGGAGCTTCAGGGCCGACAGCGCCCCCACCCCAAGCCATCCACTCCTGGGAACCCCAGGTGGAGGTGGGGGGCAGGGGGCGCCTCTCCAAGTTCACGCCCCATACAAGGCCTGAGCCCCCTCTCCTGCCTCTGTGTCTGTGCCCTTCCCCTCCAGGGTCGTTTTCTACAAAGTGAAACGTGTCCCTTCTGACAAGACCCCTTGAGCACAGGCTGTAGATGTCTGTGGAAGCTGGTCCTGCCAGGGAAGGGACGTGGGGCCATGGGAGGTGGGGTGGCTGAGAAGGGGGAGGCCGACGGTCCTCCCTCCCACAGCATCCACGTGGTGGGCAGCCCCCCTGCACACGAGGTCACACATTCAATAGGGAGACAAGTGACCAGCACCTGGAGCTGTAATTCTGTGAATATTTGTGACAGGAGCTGTTAACCTGGGCTTCTGACCTACTGGCTACAGATTGGAGCTTCCCACAACCTCCCCTTTCGGTCTGATTAATTTGCTAAAGCAGCTCACAGAATGCAGGAAAACACTTACATTTACCAGTTTAATAAAGGATACAAGTTAACAGCCAGATGAAGAGAGACACAGGGCAAAGTCCCAAATAAAGGAGCTTCTGTCCTCATGGAGCTTGGGGCCTGGCTCGGTGGCACATGGAGGCGATCTGGTTCCCCAAGAAGAAGCTCTCCCCAGCTGAGAAGCAGGACCCGGCCAAGCAGAGCAGAGGTAAGCTCTCCTAAGGGGGTTTGTGAGAGCTTCACTGCATACTCATGACTGACTAAATTTTTGGCCATTGGCTGATTCAGCCTCCAGCCCCTGCCCTGGGGTGGGGGATCCAAAAGTCTCTCATTAACATGACCAAACACCCATTTCACCTTTAAGGCTCCGCAGTGTTTTCTGGAACTGTGGACAAAGACCACATATATACCTAGGAAATATTTATTTGGTCACATAAATGACCAAATATGGCTGTCTTATGACTCATTATATCACAGGTACCAACACCGACTTTGTTTTGCTTAGTGCTTGCATGGTCTATCTTTCGACTGGTGACTCCAATCTTCTGAAGCCTTAAGTTTCATCGTGCTTCTTGTAAACAGGGGGAGGCGGCCTTTCATCCAGTTATCCTGTCCTTTCCTCCCAATGCCTGGGTATAAAACACTCTCTCTTCTGAGGTGAGTTTGACAGACCAGCACACTCTATTTCCTGTCCAGGGGGAGCCGGACAAGGAACCAGGACCAGAAAATTAGAAATAATGGGCAGAAGGGGTGTGAGCAGAACTTTCAAGGCAGAGGTCAGGGGAGTAGGTGGGAGAGCACACTTTGCAAGAGAGCATCTGGAACACGGTGAGCCCTCAGCCCAGGGCAGCGGGACCTTCTGAGGGATGACGTTGTAGGGAGAATATAATCAGAGGGAACAAGTGTCCCCCTTTGCCACAGCTGCCAACTGGCCTCTGTGACTGATTTCTGCCTGAACTTCCCTTGCTCAGCATTCCAGAGCCCTGCCTCTGGAGCTTGGCCCACGCAGACCCTTCTGCTGGTGCTCTGGTATCCGCAGGACACGTGGGATGAGGACGGCCAGGCTGGGAAGGATCCGCCCCTGGGAACCATTAAGACTGGTCAGAAGAGTCTTACTCCTGAGTGTGGAGAAAATGCTTCTCCTGTGTAGCCACTGGTTGTGGAGGAAGGGGTAGAATCCTGGGAGAGCAGGGCCAGACCTGGAAGGCGGTCTCTGCAAATGGATTTATTGTCAATTTTCAAAATTTGTTAGGACATTCTAATTGTTTGCTTTTTTTACATATACTTTAGAATCAGCTTGTCAGTTTCTACAAAAGCTTTCATTGAGAAATTGAGATTGCATTTAACTTATCAATCAAGTTGGGAATACTGACATCCTAACAATATGGACTCTTCCAATCCATGGATATGGTATGCATCTCCATTTATTTAGGTCCTCTTTCATTTCTTTAAGCAATATTTTGTGTTGTAATGTACAGGACTTGTGTATGTTTATTTCACATGTTCATGTTACTTAAAATTGCATCTTTAAAAAAATATTCAACTTCTGATTTCCTCAGCTAATACATGGAATTGCAAAGGAATTTTGTAATTTGAACTAGTGTCTCAACACCTTGCTAAACTCTTTTATTAGTTTTAGCAGCTTCTCTGTGGATAACTTTAGTTCCCTATGCACACAGTCTTGCTGTCTGTGAATAAAGACTGTCTTAATTCTTACTTCATGATGTGAATATCTCTTATTTCTATTTCTTACATTCATTGCCCTGGGAAGGATCTACAGTACAGTGTTTAATAGACATGGTAAGAGCAGCCATCCTTGCCTGGTTTCTAATCCTAGAGGGGGGTACATTCTGTGGCCTCTGGGACTGGCCGCTCCAAGCCTTAGGAGAAATTGTTAGCAGAAGCTTTCTGTGAAAACAGCTAACAAAAGTCCTGACACAAGCATGCATTCAGAGTTCACAAAAAGCATTGTGTCAGGACTTCCATTAGCTATGCTTTCTATGTACCCTTTCCTTGACCCTTCACAATTCAGTTAGCTAGAGACCATCTCCCTGCTTGTAGAACAGTAAAAGGAGTCACACAGTGAGAAGGTAACTCACTCAAGAAGCGGCATTGATGGATTTGAACTCAGTTCTTGTGGGTACAAGTCCTGCGGTCTTTCACATATACCAGAGGATAGGTACCATTGCCAAGAACGCCATTAATTTAAAAATAATTGGAGGCTGAGTGTTATGGGCTAAAAAAAAATCCTAAAATTAGTAAAAGTTGAAGTCCTAGCCCCCAGTACCTTAGACTGTGGCTGCTTAGGAGACAGGGCCTTTGAAAAGATAGTTAAGGCAAATGAGGTCATTTAGGGTGGGCCTTAACCCGGTATGACCGGCATCCTCACAAGAGGAGATTAGGACACACACTCGCACAGAGGGGAGGCCATGTGAGGACTCAGGGAGGAGACGGCCGTCTAGAAGCAAAGGAGATCTCTCAGAAGGAACCAACCCTGCTGACGCGGTCATCTCAGACCTCCAGCCTCCGGAACTGTGAGCAAATCATTCCTCACTTGTGGGTCTTGATCTCGGAGCACCTGGTGCTTGTGCCTTCCTGTTCCTGAGTCTCCCGCTTGTGAAATCTGAGGACGGCGTAGCGGAGCTCCTGCCTCTCTCTTGAGCAGGGACTAGCCCCACAGGACCTGGGCAGTCTGCAGGGCGGTCTGCAGGGCTGTCTGTCTGCCCGGGGGGCGGTGCAGATGAGCCGGCCCAGTCTGGGATGGGGACTGATGGAGCTTTACTCCTTTACGCATTCCGTATCTAAACATGTTTAATCATTAAGATTGACCAGCCCTTAGTGTTTATGTTAATTGCATTATATTCTTTACAAATATAATGGGAGGGATCCTGCTATCATATTCCTCTCACAAACTGTAACACTAAGTTTAAGAGATCTTACCTGAGTGGGCCCTGAAGACACACGTCTGTATAAATGCACCATTGAGCCAGGACTCAAAACCAGTTCTTTCTAACCATAGTGCCCTCCTTTGCCCAGGCAGCGTGCCAGAGCTCTATGTGGAGCAATGGAGAAAGCAGACACATTCCTCTACGGGGCAGCTTACAGCTTTCTAGGAGAGGTGGTTACTCAACAAACAGAAAAAGAATACATTGCAAGTTCTAAATCTGTGATAGTAGATACTCTTAACTAGGAAGCAGGGGCATATCCTGCTTCTGGACAGGGACTAGAAGGCAGACTGGAGATCAGCTCCTGCCGTAAAGAGGGCAACCTGACACCATAGCTCCTTGCCCGCCACACCTTCACGCTGTGGAAACATGAAACAGAAGCCCCACACTGGAGCTCACAGAGACAGACAGTTCTCCCATCAGGAGGAAGGGCTGTGCTACTGCAGAGCGAATGGAAGCTAGAAAGAAGGATGCCCATAGTAAGCCAGAGCAGGATGAAAATCAATGACAAATCAACAATGCATGTCTACTGTAGCCAAGACACGGGAGCAAAAGAAATGGGTCTGTTAATAACCAGAGCCAGAATATTGGCATATGGATGAACGTCACCAACCAAAAACAGAGACATTGATTTTAACAGCAAATGAGACCCCACCATATGATTATTCAGTGAATTCGTCCAGGAATATTTATTGAGTCCCTGCTGTGAGAGAGGAGCGCAGCATTCCTCGAGGTTCTGGGAACGCAACAGCAAATAAAACAGTAACAGCAAACCGCCCATGGGACTTACCTGTGGGTAGAGGAATGATTTGGACTGGCAGTAGTGAGTACTGTGCTAAGTGTATGCCAGGTACTGTTTCAAGCATTTCTCAAAGGACTCTATGGTACAGGCCATGTCACAGAAAATAAACAGAGCTCAGAGACAGGATATCATTTTCCCAAGGTCACACAGCTTGTAAGTCGGGAAAGATGGGATTTGAATGCCGGTAGTCTAGCTCCAGAGTGCATGTTTTAAAGCCCTATACTATTCTGACAAGAGACATTCGTGTAAAAAAAAAAAAGTACGCTGAAAATTTGAAAGTAAAGTGATGGAAAAGATATATCATGATTCCTGGCCAGGTGGGGATTTAGCACACACAAAGGGTTGCATTCCCTAAGATCAACCCAGGAGACTATGGAAATTAACTTTTAAAATGTGATAGTCTGGAGACTTCCGGGAAGATGGCGGTGTGAGCAGGGCGGCAGAAATCTCCTCCCAACACTATATTTATCTACGAAAACACAGAAAATACATCTATTCCTAAAAGAGAGACGAGAATACACAGGAAAGCGCAGAGCGTGCAGCTACACCCGAGAGGACTCGGCACCCCAAGAGGCGGGTAAGATCCGGAGCCGCGACCCGGCGGGACCCGAGCCCTCCCCCACCCCAGCGCACCGGCGGGAGGAGAGGAGTCAGAGCCGGGAGGGAGTGGAAGTGCACCCCGCGAAGTAGCCAGCCCCGGGGATCTGTGCGGGGAGCGCTGACCCACATTGCGCAGTGCAGCGGATTTGGGGAGACAGAGCGGCAGGATCTGAGCAGGGAACGCGCCAGGGTGCTTGCAGCCGGCTCCCGGGAAGGGAAAAAAAAAAAAGCGCGCGCTTTCTTCAGCGGTCTTAAAGAGACAGCAGCCCAGCGGAGGAGCCGGATCGCCCCAGCACACTCAGCCCAGCAGGCTGGGAGTCCTGGGGAGTTTCAGACGCCTTAGCTGGCGACTGAGGAAGCGTAGCCATACTTAACACTTCTCACTGAGATCAACAGCCTCCTATTCGTTTCCACCCCTGCCAGAGCGATAAAGGGCCCTGCGGAGCGGCACAGTCACAGCTGTGGAATAGTGGGGCAATAGCGCCACCTAGAGCATTCCCACAGAATCTACGTCTGGTGGGCATTTTTGTTTTTTGTTTTGTTTTGTTTTGTTTTTGTTTATTCTTTTCTTTTTTTCTTTTTTCTTTCTTTCTTTCTTCTTTTTTTTTTTCTCTTTTTTTTTTTCTTCTCTTTTTAAAGTCTAAAAGAGCCCAGCTGACATACGTGGCAACTATCAGTGACCAAATTATACAGCCATGAAAAGACAGAGGAATATGGTTCAGACCAAAATCAACCAGACAACCCCAGAGGGAGTCTGAAGGGATGGAAATGCACAGCCTCCCTGACAAAGAATTTAGAATAAAAGTCATAACCATGCTGATGGACCTACAGAGAAATGTGCAAGAGCTGAGGGAGGAAGTGAGGGAACTGAGGAAAGACAATACAGAAATCAGACAAGCGTTCGACG
>JAVSCE010016332.1:0-28333 GCA_032199065.1 Smutsia gigantea
AGCACCAAAGCCACTTTCCCCCCGAGGGCATGTGTTTATACCACACTACACATTTGGTTCAGAGGGGACAGAAATCAAGACCCAGGATCAGCCAAGCATGGGAGATCTTACAGGAGAGCCTCCCCATACCAACCTGTGACTACAAGGGTTTCACACACTCAGATCTCAAATCAACTCCTGGTTCCCCAGACCAGAAGACTAAGGGGAAGTTGGCTTTACTAGAGGAAAAAATGAATAAGAAAATAATCCATAAGACATTTTGCCACAGAAAAGTCCTCAAATGGATTTGCACCTCGGTCAGCCAAGGAACCTGGTTTGAGATCCTCTCTGATTGTTAATGTGTCTGAACACCTTGGCAGAATCAAACCCTAGCCATCCCTGGAAGAGGGCAAATCCATCCTAGGCTTCAAAGAACTTACAAATACTTTTTGAGGTCAGGGACCCATATGCAGTCAAACATGACAAGGGACACAGGAAACAAAACATTAACTAGGAAAAGTATAAAAATAACGGAGTCAGATGTGCACAGACTTCAGATACTGCAATTGTCAGAAATAGATATGAAAATTGTGATGTTTAAAGAAATAAATAACAAACTTGAAAGTATGTGAAAGGAACAGGATATTAAAAAGTGACAGAGTAGTAAAAAAAATTTTTAATAAAAAAGAATGCAATTCTGAAATTAGAAACTCAATGAATGTATCTGGCAGCAGACTAGACAAAGCAGAAGAAAAAAATGTAAACTGAAAGATACATCAAAAGAAATGAAAGAGAATAAAACACAAAGAGAAAAGAATAAAAAATAAAGAAAAGAGAATGAGAGATATGGAAGATCCAGTGAGGTCTAAAATAATTTGATCCAAAAAAGAGAAGAAAGGATGGAGGAGAAGCAATATTTGAGGAAATACTGGCTGATAATTTTCCAAAACTGTTGACAGAATCAAGTGCCCAGGGAACTGAAAGCAGGATAAATAAAAAGAAGTCTGTAGCTAGACATATTAGAGTAAAATGGTAGAAAATCAAAGTCAAAGAGAAAAAAATTTAAGCAACCAGAAAGGATAGCAGATAACAGATCAAAAGTTATCTTCAACAGTTGAAGCCAGAACACAGTGGAATGGTATTTTCAGTGTGACAAAACAAATAACTGCCCATCTAGAATTGCATATACCAGAAAGACATCTTTTAAGAATGAGGGTGAAGTAAGCACATTTTCAGAAAAACAAAAACTGATCAAATATATCACCACAGACTTTCTCTAAAGAAAACCTAAAAGGAAATATTTTAAGCACAAGGAAAATGATTCAAAATGAAAGTATATAATGAAAGAATGAAGATCAAAACTGAATGGTAAATATGAGGACTAATGTAATTGAATGTTAATTATATAAAACATTACCAACAAGGTTAAGTGACACTTAGAAAACAAAAGCAAGATTTACAAGTTTTAAATGCTTATATTAGAAAAGAGGCAGGACTGAAAATGAGTGAATTAAGCATCCATATCAAGAAGTTAGAAACAGCAAAATACAACTAAAGAAAGAAGGATGAAGGAAAGAATGAGAGAAATTAATGAAATAGAAAACAAATATGTAATGGACAGGAACAGCAAAAGCCAAAAGTTGATTTTTCAAAAGACTAATGAAATTGATAAACCCCGGGGGAGGCTAATCAAATAAAAAGAAGAAACAAACATCCAAAGTAATATATGAAAAAATGATCATGACTCCAGATTCTGCAGACATTTAAAAAGATAATATTAAGAACATTTGAAATTTAAGCAATTAAATTGCTTAAGAAAAATAACATCAAAATTAAGAAAATTAAAAAGTCCTTTAATAATTAAAGAACCTGAATTTGTAGTCAAAACTTCTTTCAAAGAAAACTTCAGGCACAGTTCTCTTCATTGTTGAGTTCTACAAAATATTCAATTAAAAAATAGTCCATATCCCACCCACACAAATTCCTCCAGAGACCAGAGAATGAAAGAACACTGCCCCAACTTATTTTACAAGGCTAGGATAACCTGACAAAGAAAATAAAAATATGAGAACAAAACTCAGATCAGTTTCAATCAGGAACTCATGCAAATACCCCAAACAATAAATATCAAATTGAATCCATCAGAATATGAAAAGAATAATACAAATGACCAAATTGAGTTTATTCCTTGAATGTTGTAAAGGCTTATATTATAAAAGCAACTCATGTAATTTGCTGTATTATCTGATTGCATTTTATTGAGCATCCTAGTCAGCATGCTAAGGCAAGAAAACTAAGTAAAAGGGATAGAAGTTAGAGGGGAAAAAACTGTTATTATTTGTAAATAATATAATTACATCAAAAGCAAATGCAAAAATATTCATATTATTATGACAATAAAACAATTTAGCAAAGTTGCTGGATGCAAAAATTAAAATGCCAAAAATACATGACATGGAAATTAAATTGTGTTTCTATATACCAACAACAAGTAGTTTGGTCAAATTTCTAAGAGATATGATTTATGGTAACATCAAAAAATGTCAAATACCCTAGAGAAAATCTATCAAAAGATGTGTAAGATTACTATGAGGAAAATTACAAAATGTTATTGAGAGATTTTAAAGAATTTATAAATTAAGAGATACCATTTTTGTAGTTTGGAAAACTCAGTATTTTGAAAATAACAATTTACTTGAATTTGATCTACATATTCAATGTGATCCCAATGAAAATCTCAACAGATTTTTTTTGGTTGAATTTGACAGGCTGATTTTAAATGTATATTGAAATGCTAAGGGCAAAGAAAGGTCTAGATACACCTGAACAAGAACAAGGTCAAGGATTTCCCCTAACATATAAAAATATACAGTTGTAGTAATCAAGACAAAAAGATCAATGCAACAGACTGTAGAAAACTAGACCCACATGTATATGAGCATTTGATATGAGTCAGAGCACTGCATAGTAGTGTGGATAGAGCAGCCTTTTCAATCAATGGTACTAGGGCATGTGGATATCCATATGGCAAAAAAAACTGAATATGGACTTTGAACTCACATATACAAAAACATCAATTCTAGGTGTATTAAAAACCTAAATGTAAGAGGCAAAGATTTTAGAAAATCATACAGAAAAATATCTTCATAATCTCAGGGTAGAAAAGAATTTCTGATGACAAAAAGCATTAACCATAACCAACTGGACTACACCAAATTAAGAACTTCTGTGCTTGAAAGGATATCATCAAAAGAGTGAAACGATAACCCACAGAATGGGAGAAAATATTTGAAAATCATGTATCTGATAAGAGATTTGTATCCACTCTGTATAAGGAACTCTTACTACACAATAACAAGACAACCCAATTTTTAAAATGGACATAGATTCTGAATAGACATTTCTCCAAACAAGATACACAAATGGCCAACAGGCACGAAAAGATACTCAACATCATTAGACATTAGGGGATGCAAAAATCAAAACCACAATGAGGTTATCACTTCACCTCCAGTAGGATGGCTATAATTTTTTTCCAAAAGGAAATTAACAAATGTTGGCAAGGATGTAGAGAAATTGGAACTCTCATACATTGCTATTGGG
The DNA here is from genome assembly GCA_032199065.1 of Smutsia gigantea. Lineage (NCBI taxonomy): Eukaryota > Metazoa > Chordata > Mammalia > Pholidota > Manidae > Smutsia > Smutsia gigantea. Next base: position 3,583 of record JAVSCE010016332.1, read on the forward strand.
AATGTAAAATAGTGTAACCATTGTGGAAAACAGTTTGGCACTTTCTGAAAAGGTTAAATATAGCATTTCTATAAGACCTGGCAATTCTACTCCTAGATATAAACCCAAGAGAATTTAAAACATATGTCCACACAAAAACTTGTACATGAATGTTCATAGTAGCACTATTCACAACAGCCAAAAAGGTGGAAACAAGCCAAATGTCCACCAACTGATATGAATGGATAAAGAAAATGGGACATACTGAAAACTATGAAATTTATGAAAGAAATTAAAGCAGATACAAATAAATGGGAAGATTTCCCATGTTCATGGACTGGAGGAATTAATATTATTAAGATGTACATACCACCTAAAGCCATCTACAGATTCAATGCAATTCCTATCAAAACCCCAATGGCATTTTTTACAGAAACATAAAAAATAATTCTAAAATTAATATGAAACCACAAAAGACTGTAATTAGCCAAAGCAATTTTGAGCAAGAACAAAGTTGGAGGGACCAAACTTTCTGATTTCAAAGTATATCACAAAGCTATGGTATTCAAAATAGTATGGTACTAGCATAAAAGCAGACATATTGTAGACCAATGGAACAGAATACAGAGATAAACCCACACATATACTGTCAACTCATCTTTGACAAGGGTGCCAAGAATACAAAATGGGGAGAAGATAGTGTGGGGGAAACTGGATATACATATGAAAAAGAATAAAATTAAACCCTTATTTTACACTATACCCAAAAATCAACTCAAAATGGATTAAAGACTTAACATAAGACCTGTAAAAATAAAACTCTTAAAAGAAAACATAGTGAAAAATCTTCTTGACACTGGCCTTGGCAATGATTTTGTCAATATGACTCAAAAGCAAAGGCAACAAAAGTAAAAATGGACAAATGGCATTACATCTAACTAAAAGCTTCTGCACAGCAAAAGAAACAATCAACAAAATGAAATGGCAACCTCTGGAATGGGAGAAAATATTTGCAAACCATGGATCTGATAAAGGTTAATATCCAAAATATGTAAGGAATTCCTACAATTCAACAACAAAAAGAAAATGACCTGACTTTAAAAACGGGCAAAGAAACTGAACAAACATTTCTCCAAATAAAACATACAAATGGCCAATAAGCATATGGTGCTCAACATCACTAATCATCAAAGAAATATAAATCAAAACCATGACAAGATATCACCACACAGCTGTTAGGATGGCTATTATAAAAAAAAAGTGTTCGTGAAGATATGAAGAAAAGGGAACCCTTGTACACTGTTGGCAGGAATGTAAATTGCTGCAGCTACTATGGAAACAGTATGGAGATTCCTCAAAAAATTAAAAATAGAAGTACCATAGGATCTAGCCATCCCACTTGTGGGTAATATATCCAAAGGAAATGAAATTAGGATCTTGAAGAGACATCTGCACTCCTGTGTTCAATGCAGCATTATTCACAATAGTTGAGACATGGAAGCAACCTAAATGTCTATCAACAGATGAATGGATAAAGAAAATGTGGTATATATAGGCAATGGAATATTATTCAGCCTTAAGGAGGAAACCTTGCCTGTTGTGACAGTATGGATGAACCTGGAGGACATTATGTGAAATGAAATAAGCCAGACACAAAAGGACAAATACTACATGATAGCACTTATATGAGGAATCTAAAATAGTCAAAATCACAGAAGCAGAGAAAAGAATGGGGGTCGCCAGGGACTGGGGAGAGAGGACAATGGGAAGGGATTAGTCAAAGGAGTTAAAGTTTCAGTTATACAAGATGAATAAGTCCTAGAGATCTACTGTACAGCACAGGGCCTATCATTAACTATACTGTATTATATACTTAAAAATTTGCTAAGAGGGCTGATCTTATGTTGTGTTCTTACCATAAAAAAATAATAATAATAAAGGAGGGGGCACTTTGGGAGGTGATGGATATATTTATGGCATAGATTGTGGTGATGGTTTCACAGGTGAATGAATACGTATGTCCAAATTCATTAAGTTGTATACACTAAATATGTAGTTTTTTGTAGACCAATCATACCTCAAAAAGTGGTTTTTAAAGAAAGGAAGTGTAATCTATCCACTCAATGGAATCCATTCAATGGCAATAAAAAGAAATGAAGTACTGATATATGCTACAGTATAGATAAAGCTTTAAAACATGATGCTAACTGAAAGAAGTCAGACACAAAGGCCACATATCATATAATTCCCCTTATATAAAATGTCCAGAACAGACAAATTTATAGAAACACAAAGTATATTAGTGGTTGCTGAGGGCTGGGGATGGAGAGGATGAAGAGTAGGAAGGAATGAGGATTGAATGCTAATGGGTGTGGAGTTTCCTTTAGGGGGTTGAGAATGTTCCAGAATTAGATTGTGTTGATGATTACATAAACCTGTGAAAATAGTTTAAAAACACTGAATTGTACACTTTAAATAGGTGAACTGTATAGTATGTGAATTATATCTTAAGAAAAAGCTCTGTGTGAGAAAGAGAGGTAGATAGGGAGGACAGAAGAAGAGGAAGGAGGGAGGAAGAAGTCTGCATTATCTAGTAAGATGGAGAAATGCATACTTCTTTATATCAGGATATATACACAAGAATGTTCATCATTCATAATTGTCTCAAACTAGAAGTTAACTGTCCAACAACAATAAAATGGATAAATTGTGCTATAGTCATACATGGAATGTTACACAGCAGTTGTTAACTCACAAATCAGAGCTACACAGGAGAACATGGATGAATCTTAATGAATACACAATGTTGAATAGTAAAAGCATGACGCAGAAAAATACACGCAGCATGATTTCATCAAAATTAAGTTCAAAAACAGAAAAACTACAATACTTAGGGACAGCATACACAGATAATAAAACTATAAAGAAAAGCAAGAATGTGACTCTTATAAGTCAGTAGGATGGTGACACCAGATGGTGGGAGGATGGGAGTTACTGGTGGGAAGACCCACCTGGGGGTCTTCTGGCTGCTGACAATGTTTTATTTCTTTGTGTGAAGAGTGATTAACAAGGGTGTTTGCTTTATAAAAAGTGAAAATATAAAAATATAACTGGAAAAGTAGAAATTATACATGATTTCTCTAAAATGCTCTTTAAAAACTCCAAAAGGTCCTAAGTGCTGACAAAAAAATAACCACTTTGAAACTAGAGACCTGATGCCCCAGAGGCCCAATATTAAATATAGAAAAGCAAATCCAAGCAAAATTGACATGAACCCAAGCAGGCTGAAGAGTCTGCAGCCAGCACCTCTGTCCAAGAATGCTCTGTCTTGCCCTCCTCAAAGAAGCCTTTACCATTGTTCTTGCAACTGCTCCTTTCCTGCTTTAGAACATGTCAGCTGAAGTCTTGAGTCACCTTTGCTTAGTACTAGCTGCCTAGATGCCATAGGCAAACATACGGTGATATTTAAAAATTCCAAATTTAGGATCTTTTACCCATGCCCTGGAGTGACAGAACATCTGGTCACAGCCTACCTGGACATCACCAGTATGACAAGGCGCAATCCCTTTTTTATTACCCAGGTGGCCCTGGTGATGAGAAGAGCAGATTTGGAGATTTGTTTCTTTTATAAATATGGCAGGGTTGTGATTTTATATATATATAGTAAAACTGGGATGATAAAAACTTTGTCAAAATTTTTCCCATCTAAGAGTCAGGCTTGCTATGGTGTACTGCCTGACTCAACCTGTGGCCGTGAGATGTGGCCCCTGGAATCTCCTAAAGGCTTTCGGTCAAACTATCTTTGCCTCTTGACATTTAGCCTTCAGCCCAAAGGGGCCCATCCAACAGACTGGCCAGATTTCATTTACTTGAGCCCCATGGATGAGCTACTCCAAGTCTTTTCTGCTTAGACTCAAGAGATGTCAGAAATTAACTAAAGCAGCCTGCAGACCCATTTAGTTTGGTCAGCATAGAATATTCACAGCATTTGAATGTTATTGCCTTTAACTGGAGCTCACCCTCTTGAGTTCAACACTTGACCACCCCTACCCTTAATATGAATCAATATTAAATATCTTCCTAGTCCCTTTGACATTGAGTTTGGGAATCACTTTAAGGGTTGCTAACCCAACTTATTTTCTGCTGCAAAAAAAGGGGGGAATGCCTACTAGTTTCCTAGGGCTGCTGTAACAAACTACCACAAACTAAGTGGCTTAAAACAACAGAAGCATGCTCACTCATGGTTCTGGAGGCCAGATGTCGGAAATTAGCATCCAAGTGCTAAAATCAAGGTGTCAGCAGGACCTCAATCCTTCCACAGGCTTGAGGGGAGTCAGTTGCTTGCCTCTTCTAGGGTCTGGTGGCTGCTGGCACTTCTTGGCTTGTGCCTGCCTCGCTCTAATCTCTGCCACTGTGTTCACACCATCATCTTCACTCTGTGGGTCAAATCTCCCTCTACCTCTCTCATATAAGGGGGGCAACTCATGACGGGATGTAGGGACCATCTGGATATCCAGAATTATCTCCTCATCTTAAAATCCTTAACATACCTGCAAAGACCCTTTTACCAAATAAGATTACGCTTACAGATTCCAGGGATTAGGACCGGATATCTTTGGGGCTGTCATTCAGCCCACTATGAAGTCCAAATGTAAAATTCCATCCCACCTTTGGTGACACTGTCTTCTTGCTCACTCCACCAAGAACAACTCAGCCAGTTTTCTTACAATCTGTCATGAATCATCTGCACTGTGCCCACGAACCATCCATCCTTCCTGACTTCTCAATGCGCAGTCTCCAAATATTCTTGATAGTGTGTCTCTATTGGAAAATAAATTGAGAATGCTCTTCCAGGATGTGATGTTTATTTATAAATTATGGGTGCTAGTGTATCAGTGTATTGTTATATTATCACACATATAATAGCAGAAATTTTTCAAAGACAAGGTAAAAAAATAACTAGAATTACTACCATTTTCTTCCAACACCCAAATGAATCATCTTGTCAACTCTCTGGGGTACACACGCCCACTACCAAAAACACTCTTATTCTGCATCCCTACTCCCCAAAACTCGTAGGAGGAACTTCAAGGACTGTTGCTTAAGATGGGAAAGCTGAATGAGTCCTGGGCTTCCCACTCTAACTTCATCCATAGTGAGTCAGCGTGGATCTCTGTAACACATTTTGAGGTTTTGTAAATTATTTCAATGGGAAAAATTATCCTCTCCAAAAAAAGAGAAAGAATACCAAAGAAAATAATAATAACAGGTCTGAAACCTACTTCTCTGGAGCCCTCTCTTTTGGTGTGAGCCTCTGAGTGGCCTTTCATGCAGGTGGCATATGACATCACGCTGCCCCAGCTGTTGCTTATTAACTCAGCCTCTCAGTGAAAGATACAGCCTTTTACAACTTGATGGTTTTAAGGAGACGGCCCACATATTGCACACAGTTAGGCTGCCACATTCCACACATAAATTCAACAAAGAAATCTTATGTCTTCACAGTGTCTGCTAAGACACAGATGGATCTGAAGTTCTGAAGGACACCAGCCTTGGTGGAAAAGCATCACCGTACTGTCACCCTAGAAGAAATGCCTGCCACGTGAGCCAACTGCACCTCCAATAGGTCAAAGCTCAAGAATCACCCAGTAGCCTGTAACCCTCACTGAGGCCTCAAAACCATCTCCACCAGAAACAGAGTTGGTAAATATTTTCTTTGCCTGCTCATAATGCCTAATTAGGCCCTGACCATGGGGCTAAGAGGTGGAGAAGACAAGCCAGGATGCCTGCAGGCTGCCACTTGAGTTCACAGCAAAATGACAGGCAGTCTGCACGATCCAAGGGGAAGAATTTGACAGTCACACTTCAGTCTTTCAGCCACATTTTTTTTTAACAGGGAGAGACTGTAGCATCAATAGTGTCACCCTCTAATAGAAAGGACAACTACATTTAATGTGTAATTGCCAGTCTAAATGACTTGTTATTTTGACTGCCTATTTTAAAATGTCTGTAATTGCTTCTAGTGAGACTTGGAATAAATGATAAGTCAGCACAGGCAATCACTGGTGGAGACATAGCATGGCTTTGGAAAACTTAGTACAAATTACTATGTCATGTGTCAATTTCCACCAATTCCTGATTGTGATCACAAGGCATTTGCACTGCTTGTAGGGTATTTCTTCCAAGTGTGGCCCACTTAAGCAACAGAAGGAGTATCACAGGCAGGTGCATAAAAGACAAGGCAGTCTAGTTTCAAGGGCAATGAGCAGAAGCTGGCTGAGCTGGATAAATCAGTTACAGAGTTTTAGCTTGTGCCAAATCCTGGTCCTTTCTATAAAACAGAACAAAGTGAGGCAGAAGCACACGTCAACAAGAATTATTGCCACCTCGACAAATGAACTTTTTCCCCCCCTTATATGCTTGTTTGCCAGGTCTTAAAATAACAAATCACTTCTTTATAACAAAATTGTGTCCCTGGAATAATAGGCTTCAGTGTGAATTCTGATAGAGCAATAGCTCCTCTAAATGACTGCAGCAGGCCTGTAAGGCACATCTATTTCAGGGCTTCCCATTAAAGAGAAAGGCAGTTTGGTAAGAAATGAAGTCATTTCCTGACTCATTGGGATGCCATGTTTAAACCACAGTTTTCTGCCTGAGGATAGAAAAGTTGGAAAACTGTGGCAGAGCCCAAGAGAGATGAGTCATCGCTTAAGGATTCAGGATCCTTCACAGGCTACCAGACCACACTAGACAGAGAAGAGGCCTAGCGAGAGACTTCACTCATTCTTTACATGGTAAGAAGGTTCTCCGTCCTGCACACTTTGTCAAAGCCAGTTCCATAAATGATCAGTTTAAGTGTAATTACACTTTTAAGAGTGGACGAGCATTATGCAACCTTCAAACTATTTAGGGATCCTCTTTAATAATAAGGAGCCATATCAATTAAAAAGCAGTCTGGAAAACTACATGTAAAGAAAAAATATGCAAAGGAATTCCTAATTGGGAATCAAAGCAGAATGGGCTGGAAAAATTTCCCCCCTTTTAAAAGTACCAGGTTGTTATTGATGTCATATTGGTATATTCACACAGTGAACCTTTGAACCGTGGTGGTATTTTTTGATGAACTTGAGTCAATAAATATCCACAAAAATTTCTCAAAAAACACTAGAGTTGAGCTGTCTGTTCACTGACCCTGCTTCCAGGCTCCTGGAAGCTTATAGCCAATGAGAAGAGGACATGTTGGGAGCTACCAGTCTGCAGACTGGCCAATTGACTATAGTCACCCTTTCAGGAATACTTTTACTGCACTCCAGTATTGCCTTAAATGCCAAAACTCCACTGAATTAATGCTTATTGAGTCTTGGCTGATTTCTTATAAAACATTAAATACTGGGTGGAGATGGGAGGAGGGGTATCACAGAAAGATAAATAGAAACAGAGACCAAATCCATAGAAAGAAGCAAACTGGGTGAAAGATCTAAGAAATGTAGCAGAAAATAAAGAAGAAGAAAAGAAATAGGGAACAATGAACTATGATTTCCTCAAAACTGTTGGATCATAGCACGTTATTTTACTAATGAAGTTAGTATTCCAAAACACAACTCTAAGAAGTTGTATTCCCTAACAATGACTAAGATGTACTGACTGCTTTCCATATACGTATATAGTTTTCCATGTATGAGCCACAGGTAAATGAGTCAATACATACAGTGAGATATTTACATCAACTCATTCAATCCATATCCTTGCTTTACAGGGTAGGTATCTCTATTGCTATCTTTTATGGAAAGAATTGAGGCCCAGAGAGGCTAAATCACTTGTGCATGCACTCAGAGCTCTTAGGAGGAAGAGTGGGACTTTGGCCCCAAGGCATCTGGTTCCAGGGCTTCCTCACTAATAGGACAGCCTCTACCCACTCAAGCCATGATGGTTCCTCCTTTTGATGTCCTATAGTTCTTACTATCAATCATGCATATTTAATGTTAAATATGTAGAGTTTTACATGTTTGTTGCATTTTCATCTTAGTACAACATGTCTTCCCAACTAGACCCTAAAACACTGAAGGCAGTAAATAATGTTTTTTAAACTGTGAATAATACTTCTCTATAATCCTCACAGTACTTAGCACTATTCCCCACTCATTAAATGAGATTTAACTGGACCTTCAGCAGAGGTAACTTTCAAAACTACTATTCCAATAGTTTTGTAATCAAATAAATTCTACCAACATTCTCTACTAAGAAGCAGTCGTCATATGAGATGGCTGGAAATTTAAGTTGAGAAAAAAAGAAGTTAATGCTTTTTTGTCTCATTCCATTCCTTTTGACGGATGAAACCAAAAATACATCTCGAAAGTACTCCACCCCCGTGAAAGCAGGGGGAGAGTAAGCCATCACTAGGACACAAATGTGTTCTGCTAAAGGCAATCAAATAAACCAAACAACCCCCAAAATATAGTTAAAGCCAAGTGACTCAGACCCAGTTCATGTTTTTAGTCACTTAGAATCCAAAGTTACTCTGAAACACAAAGTTTTTAAAGCATTACTCATTTTGCTTTCTCTGATAAAGCTAAAATAATCCAATACAATTATCTGAATGGTTATAGTTTAAAGATTTAAAATACATGCTCAAAACCTAACATTTCAAATTAGCGCCACTCTTTAGGACAAACCCTAACTAATAATAATGATCTCGTATAAAAGTATCCTGGAGAAACTAATTTCCCACCATTTTCTTTTTATGAAGCTCATCTGAAAAAAAAAAGAGCATTCTTCCATGGGGCTGTCCTAGACAAAGCACAGCACTTTAGAAACAATGCACCTAAAAGTCATTACTCAAAATTGAAAGCTGTTTTCCTATCTCACCTAAGAAAGCATTTATTTCCACCTGGAAAATTAAATATGGCTCAAGACCTTTATTTAGAAATAATTGAGTTTCACCAAATCAATAAACTGAAACAATTTCTAAGTGAACTTATCAGTAGCTCAAGGATGACAAATAGGTTTAATCATACATACAAACTCCTACTGGTTGGTAGTAGAGACCTGGATACTGTGTTAAGAAAAATTCTGAGGTCATATCCAAGAAAAAACATGTCTGGATCAATTATCAATCAGCAATGCATGTGTACCAGTACCAAAAATTTGGTCTAACTGCCACAATTTGAGAAGTAAAACACAAACCCTCGATGTAAAATGAGGGATGTGGACCAGGGATTTCAAAGATGCTAACAGATTGTTTGGTTCATTTTAAGAGAGAAAACTGATTGCTAAGTAGTGCCCCAGATTTATGGTGCTGTAAGCAGATAGCATTAAATAAATAGGAGAGGGACTGAACATTTATTGACAGTCTACTATGTCAAGCACTGAGCCTTACCTCAACCACCCACTCTCATGGCCATATCCAAGGTTTCTGTCATTACCAATAACAGCACTCCTCCATTATCTTAATTTCAATCATTCTCTTCCCCAAACACCACTTCCTATCTTCTTGGCTTACTCCCTCCAGTACCTGGTCTCCCAATAATCCCTCTACCACACTAATACATCCAATTCATTGGTCCTACCACCCTTTCACTGTCCCTCACCTCCCTACCATGTCCTCACTTTCCCATTTAGCCATCATAAACTCTATGGCCAATCATCACTCCTTTGCATCCACTGTCAACTCCATTTCTCTTTTCTGTCTTCATCATAATTTCCTAACAAACCCCCACACTTGGTTAAATCCAGAACTCTGCTGACTCCAGACCTGGATCCATGCAACCTAAATAATGATGGAGAAAAAAATTCACAACTGTAGTGCCTGGTTTCACTCTAAATTCATGATTACCTCAAGCAGGTCCTAGTAAGACTGAACATCCTACTGTATTTCCTTCATCCATTCACTCTCCCACTAAACATCAATTTCATACCTTCTCCTCTGTCTTCAAATCTCAATGTCTTTTCCTCCTTACTTACTCTTGGCTGAAGGCCCTGTCTTATGCTTCATGGAACACAGAAATAATCAAGAGAATTCCCACAGGTTCTCACCGTGTCTTCTATCTACCTACGTACATCTGTTTCTGCATGCTCTAATCTCACTTCTGATACAATGGATGAGTTGTCATTGCTCTGATCAAGAGCCAAGCCCTCCACTTGGACACTAGAATTCTATTGCTTAATCAAGAACATCTCTCCAGGAACTCTCCCCCCTCTCATCATAGTCAATTTTCCCTCTTTACTGAATCATTCCCACCAGTATCCAAACAGTCTATAACTACACCCATCTTTAAAATAATTTTTTTTTAAACTCATCTTGATCCCACATACTCCTACAGGTACTATCCCATTTTTCTGCTCCATTTTATAGCCAGAAACTGGAAAAACTCTTCCTACTTCTATTTCTCTTCCAGTCTTTCTCGAATCTGCTCCATCAGGCTTTGTTCCTCACCCCAACCCTACTCCACATACACCATTGAAAGAGGTCTTGTCAAGGTCACAAATAGCCCTTTCATTGCTCAATTCAATCGTCAATTCTGGGAACTCATCTCTCTTGACCTATCAATAGCATTTGACATAACTGATCACTTCCTCCTTCAAATGCAATCTTCACTGGCTTCCAAAACACCAAATACTCCTGGTTTTCTTTCTATATCACTAATGACAACTTCTTAATATCTTTTGCAATTTGCTTTTCATCTCCCTAATCTCTAAATATTGAAATTTTCCATTCCTACACTGTTGGTGGGAATGGAAATTGGTACAACCACTGTGGAAAGCAGTATGGAGGTTCCACAAAAAAATAAAAACAGAAATATCATTTGACCCAGGAATTCCACTCCTAGGAATTTACCCTAAGAACGCAGCAGCCCAGTTTGAAAAAGACATATGCACTCCTATGTTTATCGCAGCACTATTTACAATAGCCAAGAAATGGAAGCAACCTAAGTGTCCATCAGTAGATGAATGGATAAAGAAGATGTGGTACACATATACAATGGAATATTATTCAGCCATAAGAAGAAAAAAAATCCTACCATTTGCAACAACATGGATGGAGCTAGAGGGTATTATGCTCAGTGAAATGAGCCAGGCAGAGAAAGACAAATACTATATGATTTCACTTATTTGTAGAATATAAAAACAAAGCAAAACAGAGTGAACAAAATAGCAGTAGACTCATAGACACGAGAAGTGGCTAGAGACTATCATAAGGTAGAGGCTGGGGTGGATAGCAGGTGAGGATGAGGGGGAGAAAGGGACACAAAAATTCTCAGTCATAATATAAGTTGGTCACAGGGATAGTAGTACAGCATGGAGAATATAGTCAGTGGTTTTGTAACATCTTTCTATGTTGACAAATAGTAACTGCATTAGAGTGGGTGAGGATTCAATAATATGGGTAACTGTTGAACCACTGTGTTGTATATTGGAAACCAATGTTAAGATGTCATATCAACGATACTTCAATAAAATTTTTTAAATATTGGAATGTTCCAGGACCTCATCTCTTCTCTAACCCACTCCTTTGATAATCTTATTTTGTTTTTAATGTTAACTGCCAAATATGATCTCCATCCCAGACTTCTCTCCTGAAATTTAGACTAGCATGTTCAGCTGCCAGTTCGGTAATTCCACTGAAATATCTAATACGCATCTCAAACTTTTCATGTCAAAAATTAAATTCCTGATATTCCCACCAAAATACACTAATTACATTGTCTTCCCTATCTCAGCTAATAACAGCTCCATCAATCCCATTGCTTGTACCGAAAAACTTGGAAGTTATTCTTGAATCCTCTCCTCTCTAGCCCCTCATATCCAATCCATCAGCAAATCCTCTTGGCTCTACCTCTAAATCTGACCACCCTACATCTGACCACTTCTCACTATTTCATGGTCCAAGCAACCGTTATCTCTTGCCTACTGTGCTTGATACTGCCCTTGCCACTACAGTCTATTCTCAACACAGCAGCTAGAATGATCCTTTTTAAAGACTAAGTCATGTCATTCTGTTTCAGACCTTCCAATGACTTCCTATCTCATTCAGAGTAAAAGCTGAAGTTCTTTCAGAAGCCAAGACCTACAATACTCTCAACTAGATATACACCTCTCTGTCTTTGGTTCCCACTATATTCCCCCATTCACTCCACTTGAATCATATCAGCCTCCTTGTTCTTTGAACACAGTATTCATCCTCCCACCTCAGAGCCTTTGCACTTGCTAGTCCCTCTTCATCCAGATGTTCACTGTTTGCTTCTTCACCTTTAGGGTCTTTGCTCAAATGTCATCTTAATGAAATCTTCCCTGCCCACCCTATTTAAATTCTGAGAAAATTCTGGCATACCCTTTCACTCTGCATTGTTTTATTTTTCTCCATAACAGTTCTCACCACCAGATATAATATCTATTTTATATATGCATTTGTTTATCTGACCACCCCCACCAGTTCTCTCATGAGAACAGAGAACACTGTACACTTTTATTTGCCCAGGGTCCAGAACAGTACCTAGCACAAAACAGACAGTAAATATTTGTTGAATTAATGAAGGATGATGTTATCTCATTTTATCTTCACTTAAACCCTATAAGGCAGATCTTATTACCCCTACTTTACTGACACAGAAAGTAAGGCTGAAACAGATTAATTATCTAATAGCACACATCTAGTGAATACAGGAGTCAAGACTTGACACCCCAGCCTACTTCCAAAGTCTATACTTTTTTTCATGACACTGAAGTGACTTCCTTTCAGAAGTAAACATTTATCCATGTGGCAAAGGCTTAAAATAAAACAAAAAGTCCCTAACTGCCAATCATGCGGTACCAAATAAACATAAGGGATTCTAGGAAGATAGTGGCAGTGATGGTATATTTTTTGACTCTGCTCAAATATCTCCTATGAAAATCAGACAGAGAAACCCAGCAAAACCAAAAAGTCATGGACAACATCTACAACAAACTAGGTAGCAAAATATTCCCAAAAAACAATATGAAAAGACAAGGGCAATGCATTGACACCCACATGGTATCAGCATCTGCACACGATGTACAGATAATAGGTTATTAATTATAACAATTAATAATGATGATGATGATGATGTGTTGCCTTGAAAACTATTAAATGAAGCAAAAGAATCAGGTATTTATCTTGCCTTTCCTATATGAACTGCACCATTGGTTAACCAAATGATAGATGAAGGGAATAGTCTTAGACAGAAGTATTCTAAGTAACAAAAGAAGAAATTAGAGAATTATAACATCACATTTTACAACCACTAAACTAGTCATTGAGCATCAAAGGCTTCTAACATCACAAAAATAGAGACATCCAGATGTTATGTGCCTGCTGGTGAAAGATCATACCACCAGCTTGACCAAGAAAAAAAAAATTGAACCTGAATCTGAACAAATCTCTAGAATGGGATTTCTCAACCTCAGCACTCATGACATTTGTTGCTGCGTAACTCCTTACTGTGGGGCCTGGCTGTCCCGTGCCTTGTAGGATATGCCAGTAGCACCACCCACTTCGTGGTAAAAATAAAAACTGTCTCTAAATACTGCCAAATGTCCCAAGCAGTGGAAGCAAAACCACTCCCAATGGAAACCACTGTTCTGGATGCAACTACCATTCCACAGGTTAAAACAAGAGGACAGAGGAACACGTAAAGCTAAACCATATGGATGCAATCAGCAAACTACAGAGTGCAGAAAATTTCACAGATCAAATGACCCAGATTCTTTAATGAAAAATTTCCAGGGAAGAAGGCAGAGATGGAGATGGGACACTTTGGATCAAAATAGACATATTTTTACTAGACATATTTTTTAAGCAGGCAAAATTAAACTATAGGGCTTAAGAATGCACAGTTGAGTGATGAAAGTATAAAGAAATAGAAGGCTATGATTATTATTAAAAAAAACCAGTAGGGAGAGAAGTTGGTGGTCGAGATTAGGATGGGTCTTTTGGTTAGGCATGGGGCTTCTTAGGTGACTGGCAAGATTCTATTTCTTGACTTAGGTGTCATTTAAAAGGCAGCTGACCTTATAATAATTATTTAAGCTTTATATTTGTTTTATACAGTTTTCTGTGTCTTTTTCCAGTAAAAAAGCATAAATAAATGAGTAAAAGCATAATAAATAAACAGAAGAATCTGTCTTCCTTTCTATTTCACTTGGGTTGAACTTCTGTGGGAACTGTCCTTAAGAGGAGAACTTTGAATTTATGAAGTTCAGATCAATGTTTATGTTCCCTCAGCTCAGAGGTGTAAATTGTTTCAAAACAACCTTGAAAATCATAGCAGGGCTTATCACAACCCTACACAAACCATATGTGTGATGACCATATCTTGGCCTACTGTTTAAGTAACATCTTGCATCAAATAAGCAAATACCTAAGAGGGAGCCTGTTGCGACCCAGGTGATCTGCCAGGCACTGTGAGGGAGCAAAATGCAAAGCAGCGCAGTATTGGTAAATGTGAGCAACTTCATGAGAACTGAGTGGACTGAATAGAGATGTTTGTGGGACAAGGACTTTTCGAAGGATTTGCACACCCGATAGACACTCCACAGGTGTACCTCTTTTCTTGCAAAAGATATGCTCCTAAAGAGTTTTATGGTGATTAAATTTTTATGAATTTAATTATATTTTCTCATTGACTTACATTATAATCAAAGAGTGGCTTTATCTACATTTTGGATTAATCTTCAACTGGCGGGGGCTCCCAACAGTTTAAGTTTCCCTGCTTCTCTGTCAAGTAGTTAATAGTTTATAAACAAACATTTAAAGGCACTATTTAAAGGAACCCTTGAGCAAATCCTTTTGAACAACAAAGGATTCTTTGGTAACGTTAATAAATAATCATTAGACTGAAGGTTCATCAAGCTTTCTTAAAGTACAGCATATCTATTCACAAGACTCCAATGTCCTTTGATAGGATTTCATTGAAATTATATCACTTTACCTAAGGATGAGAATCTGTCTTACATGTGTTTCAGGACAACACCTTGCATTACTGATCTTTCCATTTTTTCCAATACAGCATTTAAAAGAGCATTTTGTCCAAGGACTCATGGGAAACACTGCTAAGTGTAGCTCATATTAACTGAGTTGCGTGATGCTATAAGACCTTGGCTTTCATGCCTCAGCTAAAAATTACACAATAAAAACAAAATACTACTAAGTCAAAGATAGCAGTTATTTGAAATAACTGGTCCACTGGTTGGATTCCTTGGGACACAAGATGCTTAAAGTATTCACTTTAAAACTGTCCCTTAAAGAGTGTGCTGCCTGGAAATCTCAGGTAGGTCACTGGAAAACTTGAATTAAGGAACTCATTGGCCCCACCACTCCCAAACACGTCACTGTATGTCTCCCCTGCCGTACCTCCATATACCCGCCATAACTCCTTCTCAATACATACCTGCCGTAAATCCTTCTCAACACTCTGTTACCTTGTCAGCACTTGATTTTCATGCAGCCCTCCTGATAACTTCTGGACAAGCCAAAGAAAGACGTTGTGCTCGGTGCCAACAGTATAAAAGACCATCACACTTCACATTGGTCAGGTTACATACACTTGAGTCTGAAACATGCTAAGAGATTCCCAAGATGCTGCAGAATGGCAAAACTCTAGGACCATTCATGCTTCTCCAGTTGGTTTAGGTAAGGTTGCTTTCATGTGTCACCTTGACTCAGATTTGTGGACCAGGTTTTAATATAATAGCTCACCCTACTGGTCACATATACGCAGAGGGATGTGATTTATGATGAGCTTCAGCCTGACTGGCTTTGTTATTTCTGATTAAAGACCCCATTTATTTTGGAGTAAATGGGTAAGTGTTGGTTCACTATTTTTGTCTTTGGTGACAAGAATATAACTTATAATTTGTTTATTTAGGAAATACAATAGAAATAAAAAATGGAATGCAGCACAGAAAAATAAGAGTCGGTTTTATTGTAGAAGGGAAAAAAGATGCTCTGGCCAAATCAATTACTTTCCACAGCTTTGGAACTGCTTCCCAAGGACTAGGTATTGCCTTCCACAGCATGTTCAAGAAGCTTCATCCAGAAGGCATTTATCTGGATGCAGTGCTATGGCCTCATAGTTACAGTTCTGGAGGATGTATGGAATCTGTAGCTAGCTCTTCACAAGCCCTTTACAATAATCACTGTGGTAGGCAAAATTCTAAGATGAGCCTCAATGACCCATAACCTTTTAAATTCCCCTTCCCTTGAATGTAGGCAGGACCTATGACTTGCAGCTAACCAACAGAATATGTCAAAGGCAGGAGATTTTACATATGTAATTAAAATCCCTAATCAACTGACTTCACATTAATTAAAAGGGAGATTATCCTGGCTGGGCCTGACCAAGTCAGGTGATCTATTTAAAAGCGGGTCTGGCAGTCAGAGACTTGAAGCAACAGAGCCTCTCTCTCTATTGCTGACTCTGAAGAAGCAAGCCGTGAAGTCTGAACCTTCAAGGAAATGAATTCTGCCTACAACTGTGCTTAGAAGTGGATCCTTTCCTAGTGGAGCCTCCATATGAGAACTTGGCCTGGCTGACATCCTCATTTCAGGCTTACGAGACCCAGAGCAGAGAACTCAGCTAATCTGTGCCCAGACTTCTGACTTACAGAAACTTTAAGGTAGTAAACAGCTTTTGTTTTAACCCTCTAAATTTGCGGTAATGTTATGCAGTAATAAAAAACAAAGAAAGTCATGAAGAAGCAAAAACGAAATGGAAGTCTTCCTCTAAGCAGATCCCTAACCCACAAGAGTCAGTGAGCAGAGTAACAAAGACATCAACGCATCAGAGATTAGAACAAGTGCTTCCATTCTCATCCACCCTCATCTACCTTTCCATGTCTAAGAGCAGGGGATCTAAAAGGGAGACCTAATATATGTTTCAGAAAGGTCTTCCCTACCCCAGCATTATTGGTTAACAACTGACCAACATTCTATGTCTACCTGCCCCTTACAAAGAGCCCACATGCACAGACAGCCGTTTAATACAAAGAGCTGGAGGAACCAAATATGCCTCAGAAGAAATAAGAAAATCCTAAACTTGGTAGATAACTATGAGTGCCGAACTGAAATGCATAAAATGTCAAAATCAACCTCCAAGGGCAAAGGCTAAGCCACAACTAGCAAAGGAGGCAGCAAGGCTTCATGGAAAGACACAGGAACACAGTCCCCAGCATGCCTCAGGTGCCTGAGAATGGTGGGTGGCAGGCGGGCTGGCTGGCTGGATAGAAGAATGGGAATTAAAAAGCAAGGGGTTTATCATTGCAAAAGAACAAGAAATGAGAGGGAAATACAGCAGCAATGAAAAGCAAGGACAAGGATGGTGTAAAGAAATTCTAAGGCACAAAGTCCTTAGCGTTCCCACAGCCACAGAGCAGTGGTTCTCAAGGTGGTCCCTGGACCAGCACCATCAGCGTCACCTGGGAGCTTCTTAGATACGCAGACTTCTCTGGCCTCCCCCCCAGTCCTCCGGAATGAGGAATTCTGGGGGTGGGGCCCAGCGACCTGTCTTAAAAAGCCTTCCAGGGGTTTCTGAGGCACACACAAGTATAAGAACCACAAAGCTAGAGAAATTAAGGAATTTTGTGGGGATGGTTTTTAAAAAGCCTAAAAGTCTTAATCCTGGCTGCACATTAAAATCGACTGAGGTACTAAAACTACTGATGCCCCAGAAAGCACATCACCAGAGATTGATTTAATTAGTGGGAGGTGGACGCCAGGCACCCAAATTATTTACCAGTTCTCCGGGAAATTCAAAGGTATAACTAGGGCTGGGCACCTCTGATGTAAAGGGTGAGACAGTATGCAAGCACGTGATTCAAGACTGCTACATAAATGACCCCAAACAGAAGGTTGCACTCTTCCTGATAGGGTATTCGGCTGCTTTCAAAGTATCCACACATATATTCTTAGCTGTCAAAGCTGCTATGCTTTTGCACAGACAAGGAGATTGTTATTTTTCAGCAGCACAGAAAAAGAGTCAACCCTTAGCCCTTTTCACTGGTCCCTTGCACACCCTCTGAGCTGGCTTTGTATAAGCAGCACTTCCTGGCCCTGTCCTCCACATATGGGGTGCTCCAGGGAGACACTCAAGAGGACAGGCTGCACTTTCTTCTATCACAGCAGCAGCAGCCACCACAGGGTCACTGGCGCATTTGTCCCCCAGACCTCCCTCAGGCCCCAACATCCACACCCAGATGCCCTAAGAGGTCTAGATATCTCAGAAGCAACTTTAAACCACACAACCCCTCAGCTACTCTCCAGAGACTGTCTTCTTCCTGAACCTGGCAGGTGAATGAATGGCTCCAATGGGAAAAGAAAAGCAGTACAGTCAACCCCAGTTGGGAAGGACAATAAAAATGCTTTCAACTGCTTGGGAACACAGAGCCCTCTCCACCCCAGGGCTAGGCAACAGGGTCAACTGTTCACAAAACCTAAGCCCACTGGGTCAGTGGGGGAGAGGAAACACTCGGGCAAGGACAAGCCTTCAGAGGGAAACCGGAAAGGTAAACTGTCCGAGAGTAGCCCAGACTCTGCACACACAGAGAAGCAGCGGACTGCCGGATTCTCCCCCAGTTCTGTGCATGTGCGCGGGGCCTCTGAGGATAGAGAAACTGCTTCACCACTAAATGGCACAGTGGTAACTTAACTGGGCAGGTTCACAGTACACAGATGGCAAATAGGAACAAGCAATAATGCCTTGTCACAGAGCCTTGGAATGACATAGATGACAATAATGATGGTGACGGTAACCACAATTCCCCACTGGAAATTGAAGTTTTCTGTAAAACTCAATCAAACATTTCTTTAAAAAGGCCAGCATGACCTCTCAGCATTTCAGAATCTGTAAGCATGTTGCCTCGGTGTAAACACCACGAGCAGCCACAGGATGGACTCCAGGGCAGGAAAAGGAGAAAGGGCAGGTGGAGTGTCAGCCCTCCCAATCTTCAGGCCCTGAGTAGGCAAGGTCTCAGGTTGCTGACTGCTGTCTATAGCAGTGGTTCTCTTTTTTTTCTTAATACTTTATTTTGGTATCATTAATCTACAATTACATGTGCAATATTATGGTGATTAAACTACCCACTTCATCAGGTCCCCCACACCAACCCCATTACAGTCACTGTCCTTCAGTGTAGTGAGATGCTATAGAATCACTACTTGTCTTCTCTGAGTTGTACAGCCCTCCCCGTGCCCCCCTAACATTACGTCTGCTAATCATAATACCCCTTTTCCCCTCTTGTCCCTCCCTTCCCACCCATCCGCCCCAGTCCCTTTCCCTTGGGTAACTGTTAGTCCATTCTTGGGTTCTGTGAGTCTGCTGCTGTTTTGTTCCTTCAGTTTTTTTCTTTGTTTTTATACTCCACATATGAGTGAAATCATTTGGTACTTGTCTTTTTTGGCTTGGCTTATTTCACTGAGCATAATACCCTCTAGCTCCATCCATGTTGTTGCAAATGGGAGGATTTGTTTTCTTCTTATGGCTGAATAATATTCCATTGTGTATATGTACCACCTCTTTATCCATTCATCTACTGATGGACACTTAGGTTGCTTCCATTTCTTGGCTATTGTAAATAGTGCTGCGATAAACATAGGGGTGCATCTGTCTTTTTCAAACTGCGCTGCTGCATTCTTAGGGTAAATTCATAGGAGTGGAATTCCTGGGTAAATGGTATTTCTATTTTGAGTTTTTTGAGGAACCTCCATACTGCTTTCCACAATGGTTGAACTAATTTGCATTCCCACCAGCAGTGTAGGAGGGTTACCTTTTCTCCACATCCTCGCCAACATTTGTTGTTGTTTGTGTTTTGGATGTTGGCCATCCTCACTGGTGTGAGGTGATATCTCATTGTGGTTTTAATCTGTATTTCTCTGATGATTAGTGATGTGGAGCATCTTTTCATGTGCCTGTTGGGCATCTGAGTTTCTTCTTTGGAGAAGTGTCTATTCATGTCCTTTGCCCATTTCTTAATTGGATTATTTACTTTATGTTGATTGAGGTGCGTGAGTTCTTTATATATTTTGGATGTCAACCCCTTATCGGATACGTCATTTATGAATATATTCTCCCACACTGTAGGATGTCTTTTTGTTCTACTGATGGTGTCCTTTCCTGTACAGAAGCTTTTCAGCTTGATATGGTCCCACTTGTTCATTTTTGCTTTTGTTTCCCTTGCTCGGGGAGATATGTTCATAAAGAAGACACTCATGTTTATGTCTAAGAAATTTTTGCTTATGTTTTTTTCTAAGAGTTTTATGGTTTCATGACTTACATTCTGGTCTTTGATCCATTTTCAGTTGACTTTTCTGTATGGGGTTAGACAGTAGACCAGTTTCATTCTCTTACATATAGCTGTCCACTTTTGCCAACACCAGCTGCTGAAGAGGCTGTCATCTCCCCATTGTATATCAAAGGCTCCATATCAAATATTAGTTGACTGTACATGTTTGGGTTAATGTTTGGATTTTCTATTCTGTTCCACTGGTCTGTGGGTCTGTTTTTGTGCCAATACCAAATTGTCTTGATTACTGTGGCTTTGTAGTAGAGCTTGAAGTCAGGGAGCGTAATTCCCCCTGTTTTATTCCTCCTTCCCAGGATTGCTTTGGGTATTCGGAGTCTTTTGTGGTTCCATATGAATTTTAGAATTATTTGTTCCAGTTCATTGAAGAAAGCTGTTGGTAGTTTGACAGGGATTGCGTTGAATCTGTAGATTGCTTTAGGTAGTATAGCCATTTTGACAATATTTATTCTACCTAGCCAGGAGCATGGGATGAATTTCCATTTGTTAGTGTCCTCTTTAATTTCTCTTAGCAGTGTCTTGCAGTTTTCAGGGTATAGGTCTTTCACTTCCTTCGTTAGGTTTATTCCTAGGTATTTTATACTTTTTGATGCAATTGTGAATGGAATTGTTGTTCTGATTTCTCTTTCTGTTAGTTCATCGTTAGTGTATAGAAAAGCAACAGATTTCTGCATGTTAATTTTGTATCCTGCAGCTTTGCTGAATTCAGATATTAGTTCTAGTAGTTTTAGAGTGGAGTCTTTAGGGTTTTTTATGTACAGTATCATGTCATCTGCAAATACTGACAGTTTGACTTCTTCTTTACCAATCTGGATGCCTTGTATGTCTTTGTTTTGTCTGAATGCCATGGCTAGGACCTCCAGTACTATGTTGAATAACAGTGGAGAGAGCGGGCATCCCTGTCTTGTTCCCGATCTTAGATGAAAAGCTTTCAGCGTCTCGCTGTTAAGTATGATGTTAGCTGTGGGTTTGTCATATATGGCCTTTATGATGTTGAGGTACTTGCCGTCTATACCCATTTTGTTGAGAGTTTAATCATGAATGGATGCTGAATTTTGTCAAATGCTTTTTCAGCATCTATGGAGATGATCATGTGGTTTTTGTTCTTCTTTTTGTTGATGTGGTGGATGATGTTGATGGATTTTCGAATGTTGTACCATCCTTGCATCCCTGGGATGAATCCCACTTGATCATGGTGTATGATCCTCTTGATGTATTTTTGAATTTGATTTGCTAATATTTTGTTGAGTATTTTTGCATCTACGTTCATCAGGGATATTGGTCTGTAATTTTCTTTTTGGTGAGGTCTTTGCCCGGTTTTGGTATTAGAGTGATGCTGGCTTCATAGAATGAGTTTGGAAGTATTCCCTCCTCTTCTATTTTTTGGAAAACTTTAAGGAGAATGGGTGTTATTTCTTCTCTATATCCTGGTAGAATTCAGAGGTGAATCCATCTGGTCCGGGTAATTTGTTCTTGGGTAGTTTTTTGATTACCGCTTCAATTTCGTTGCTGGTGATTGGTCTGTTTAGTTTTTCCGTTTCTTGTTTGGTCAGTATTGGAAGCATGTATTTTTCTAAGAAGTTGTCCATTTCTTCTATGTTTTCCAGCTTGTTAGCATATAGATTCTCATAATATTCTATTATAATTCTTTGTATTTCTGTGGGGTCCGTCGTTATTTTTCCTTTCTCATTTCTGATTCTGTTTATGTGTGTAGATTCTCTTTTTCTCTTAATGAGTCTGGCTAGGGGTTTATCTGTTTTATTTTTTCAAAGATCCAGCTCTTGGTTTCATTGATTTTTTCTATTGTTTTATTCTTCTCAATTTTATTTATTTCTTTTCTGATCTTTATTATGTCCCTCCTTCTGGTGACTTCGGGTCTCATTTGTTCTTCTTTTTCCAATTTCAGTAATTGTGTCTTTAGACTATTCATTTGGGAATGTTCTTCTTTCTTTAAATAGGCCTGGATTGCTGTATACTTTCCTCTTAGAACTGCCTTTGCTGCATCCCACAGAAGTTGTGGCTTTGTGTTGTTGTTGTCATTAGTCTCCATATAGTCTTTGATTTCTGTTTTGATTTGGTCGTTAACCCATTGATTAATTAGGAGACTGTCGTTAAGTCTCCATGTATTTATGAGCCTTTTTGTTTTCTTTGTAAAAGTTAATGATCTTTATGATCTGAGAAGTTCGTTGGTAGAATTTCAATATTTTTGACTTTACTGAGGTTCTTTTTGTGGCCTAGTATGTGGTCTATTCTGGAAAATGTTCCATGTGCACTTGAGAAGAATGTGTATCCTGTTGCTTTTGGGTGTAGAGTTCTGTAGATGTCTGTTAGGTCCATCTGTTCTAGTGTGTTGTTCAGTGCCTCTGTGTCTTTACTTATTTTCTGTCTGGTTGACCTGTCCTTTGGAGTGAGTGGTGTGTTGAAGTCACCTAAAATGAATGCATTGCTGTCTATTTCCTCCTTTAATTCTGTTAGTATTTGTTTCACATATGTCAGCGCTCCCGTATTGGGTGCATATATATTTATAATGGTTATATCCTCTTGTTGGATTGACCCCTTTATCATTATGTAATGTCCTTCTTTATCTCTTGCTACTTTCTTCATTTTGAAGTCTATTTTGTCTGATACAAGTACTGCAACACCTGCTTTTTTTCCTTGTTGTTTGCATGAAATATCTTTTTCCGTCCCTTCACTTTTAGTCTGTGTATATCTTTGGGTTTGAGGTGAGTCTCCTATAAGCAGCATATAGATGGGTCTTGCTTTTTTATCCATTCTGTTACTCTGTGTCTTTTGATTGGTGCATTCAGTCCATTTACATTTAGGGTGATTATCGATAGATATGTACTTATTGCCATTGCTGGCTTTATTTCGTGGTTACCAAAGGTTCAAGGGTTGCTTCTTTACTATCTAACAATCTAACTTGACTTTCTTGTTAAGTTATTGTAAACACAGTCTGATGTTTCTTTATTTCTCTCCTTTCTTATTCTTCCTCCTCCATTCTTTATGTACTAGGTGTTTTATTCTTTGCCTTTAGTTAATATTTGGATGGTCTGCTTTCTTTGCTATGATTTTATTTTCTCTGGTGACATCTTTTTAACCTTAGGAGTGCTTACCTCTTGAGCAGTTCCTTTAAGATGTCTTGTAGAGGTCGTTTATGGGAGGCAAATTCTCTCAGCTTTCGCTTGTCTGCAAACTGCTTAATCCCCCCGTCATGTTTAAATGATAATCGTGCTGGATACAATATTCTTTGTTCGAGGCCCTTCTGTTTCATTACGTTAAATATATCATGCCATTCTCTTCTGGCCTGTAAGGTTTCTGTTGAGAAGTCTGATGATAGTCTGATGGATTTTCCTTTGTAGGTGATCTTTTTTCTCTCTCTAGCTGCCTTTAATACTCTATCCTTATCTTTGATCTTTGCCATTTTAATTATTATGTGTCTTGGTGTTGTCTTCCTTGGGTCCCTTGTGTTAGGAGATCTGTGGGCTTCCGTGGACTGCGAGACTATTTCCTTCCCCAGCATGGGGAAGTTTTCAGAAATTATTTCTTCAAAGACACTTTCTATCCCTTTTTCTCTTTCTTCTTCCTCTGGTACTCCTATAATGGGAATATTGTTCCGTTTGGATTGGTCACACAGTTCTCTTAATATTCTTTCATTCCTAGAGATCCTTTTATCTCTCTCTGCCTCAGCTGCTCTGTATTCCTGTTCTCTGATTTCTATTCCATTAACAGTCTCTTGCATCTTGTCCAGTCTGCTGCTAAGCCCATCGATGGCTTGTCTCATTTCTGCATTGTCTTTCCTGACTTCCCTCACTTCCTCCCTCAGCTCTTGCATATTTCTCTGTAGATCCATCAGTATTGTTATGACTTTTATTCTGAATTCCTTTTCAGGAAGATTGTTCATTTCCGTTCCTTCAGGTTCCCTCTCAGGTGTTTTCTGGGTCTGGGTGATCTTTGTCTGTACCCCATTCGTCTGTCTTTTCATGGTGATAGAAGTGGTCGCTCGTAGGTGTCATGTATGTCAGCTGGGCTCTTTAAGACTTAAAGAAAAAGACGAAAAAACAAACAAACAAAAAGAGGAAAAAAACGAAAGAAAGAAAAGAAAAGAAAAAAAGGAAAAAAAAAAGAAGGCCCACACAGGGTGGATTCTGGAAGGATGCTGTACGTGGCGCTGTTGCTGCACTATTCCACAGCCGCGGCGATGCCGCTCTTTGTAGCTCTGGCTGCTGTGGAATGAATGGGAGGCTGTTGTTCTCTATGTAAAGTTTCAGTGTGGCTACCTTTTCCCAGTCACCAACCAAGGGGTCCAAAATTCCTCAGGACTCCCAGCCCTCTTGGCTGAGCGTGCTGCGGTGATCGTGTTCCCTCGCTGGGACCCCCGCCTCTCCAAGACCGCTAACAACAGCGTGTGCTTTTCTCTTTTCCCAGGGAACCGGCTGCACAGATCCAGGCGCGTTCCCAGCTC
>JAVSCE010016333.1:0-148159 GCA_032199065.1 Smutsia gigantea
AAAATTACTTTTCTTCTCCCTCTGCCAAAAACAGAAGGGGTCTTTCTTGGCTCTTTACCATGAGAAACAGGACAATTCTTAGAGGTAAGACTCAGGAATGTGTGACGTCCTCCCAAAGACTGGCCAGGGCTTCTTGCTCTCAGCCTCCTGCAGTAGATCAAAATTTCTGCATGAGTGTCCCCACCCGAGCATGGCTGACCTTTCTGACTGTGGGCACTCCTGTATGGCTGGGTTTCAGGGCAGAGGTTTCCCCTGTGGCCTCAGGTCTCTGATGGATCTGAGAAAGATTGTTGAGTCTCAGTTTCTTTTGATTTGTTTGACAGGATGAGAGTGACCTCCAAGCTCTTTATGTGCGAGTTTGAGAGTGGAATTCTTGTTTTATTTCATTTTGAGAGTTCTTCGTAGTTCTCTGATTTTCCATTTTTCACTGAGTCTTACTCTTGCTTCATGGTTGCAGTATCCTTTCTTAAAAATTAATTATAGTTTCTAATTAATCATCTGCTTTTCAAGGACACTGTAGGAGAATGGGAAGATAAGCCACACAGTGGGAGAACTTATTTGCAAAATATGCATCTGATCCAGGATTTGTATCCACATATGCAAAGTACCATCATAGCTCAAGTAAGAAAATAAATTGTCTATTTAAAAATGGGCAAAATACTTAACTGACACTTCGGCAAATAAATAAGTCCATGAAAAAGTGCCCCACACATTAAACATTAGGGAGATGCAAATTAGAACCACATACCCATTAGCATGTTTATAGTTTACAAGACTGACAGCAAAGTGTTGGCAAGATGTGGGGGAGCTAGGACTCTTACACGCTGCTCTTGGAAATGTCAAGTGCTACCACCAATTTGAAAAACAGATTGGCAGTTTCTTAAAAAGTTATACACCCAGTCACCATGTGATCTAGCTTTCCCACTGCTAAGGAAAGTGCAGTCATAGGCCTTTTAAGCAAAGGTTTGTACATGGGTGTTCACAGGAGCTTTACTTCTACGAGTCAAAAACTGGAAACAGTGCATAATTTTATCAAAAGGTGAAAGGGTGAACCGGCTGTGCAACACCCATGCAGTGGGCTAAGCAACAAAGCCGTGTGTTCGTGCGCCGCTGCCTAACGTTCTGAGTGGGAGGAGCCAGTCCGCCGAGGGTGTCGCTGTGCAGTTCCGTGTGTGTAAAGGTGTAGAAAATGCAAGCCTGTCTATGGAGACAGGGAGTAGATCAACGACTGCCTGAGGAAGTCTGGGGAGCAGAGCGCCCCAGAGAGAAAGACGCAAAGGCAAGAGACTCTTTCGGGAGCGAAGCATAGGCTCATCGTCTTGACCACGTGATGGCTTCAAAGGTGACGTGTCAAAACTAACCCAAACTGAACACATTACACATGCAAAGTTTACTTCAATTATTCATCAATAAAGGTTTTAAAGGTAAAAACAAAAGTTATTACACTGTACAATTCAACTTATGGAAATTCGAGAGAAGGGAAAACTAGTCTATAGTGGCAAAAAGAAAATCACCATTTGCCTGGAAGGCTGTGGGGAGGTCTGGCTGTAATGGGGCACGAGGGACTCTCGGGTGGTGGGAATGTCTGTGTCTGGATTGCGGGGGTGATGATCTCGAGACACTCACTCGTCAGAATGCCAGACTGTTCATGTGGTGTGCATGCATTAGCCAGGATGTAGATTCCACCTCGCTATTTTATTTCGTTAGAGTTTATCAGGGCTA
Organism: Smutsia gigantea; assembly: GCA_032199065.1. Lineage (NCBI taxonomy): Eukaryota > Metazoa > Chordata > Mammalia > Pholidota > Manidae > Smutsia > Smutsia gigantea. Next base: position 1,723 of record JAVSCE010016333.1, read on the forward strand.
TTTTATTAAAACACAAAGTCCAGTGCCTGTGTATACGTTCTCTGGTGTCATGTTTAGGAGTGATAAGGACTTAGAAAGCCACCATAGAGCATTGCACTGAGGATTTAAAAGAAGTGAGCAGACAGTTGTGTGCTGAGTCCATGCTATTTCCTCAGCAAAGGGATGCCTCATGCTTTGGGGTATTTCTGGGTAACTGTGACATATATCTGCATCAGACAAATATTTGTAAGATGTTTGAACTTGTAGAACTCCTTTTTTGTTTGTTTTCATATAAGGAAACTCCACCTTAGAAATAGTGTTGACATGAGCACAGAAACTATTTAAACTGCAAGAAATTCATGGGAGCAAAGAATACACTTTGTTCTGAGATTCTGATTCAATCCATCTAATTCTAATTATTATCCTGCAATGAATGAATTAAAAACATATGATTTAGTCATGTTTGTAAAATGCTTCTATTAGTAACTACTTTGAATGTTTGAATTCTCTTTTTAGAATCATTTGGTAATAACCCCCCTTTCAAGTTTAAATGTCAAACTCAGATGTCCAATGAGTAATGTAAGAGATGGGAGCATATACAATAGCCATGTGTGATATCCAGAGATATTTCATTAGACTTTCCTCCATGGGCTCCTGCCCTGAAAGTTTACAGATGGTTTTAATTATCTGTTTCAGAGCACAAGTCTATAAAATATTAAGTTATGATGAAATGGAAAGAATATTTTGAGGTCGCTACAGACAAAACCCTGCCTGTCAAGATGAAAGACTGAGAATGACTCACGTAGCGGAGGGAGATGTGTTCTCATGTCCTGAGCACAGAGCTGTTGCTGCAGGGCGGGTTGCACAACTGGAATGCCTTCTCACCACAGGTCCCACGAGGCCCTGGGCGGCATGGGGCTGCCTCATGGTGCAGAGTGCGCTCGGGGAGGAGTCCCTGGCGGGGCTATTCTGCTTCCAAGGAGCAAGTATAAACCTCACACTGTGTACACCTGAATGAGCGCCTGGGGAGCAGTTCCTGGTCGGGACAGATAAGGCCATTATAGCACGAGGTGGGTGTGGAAGACCAGGTGTGAGAGTGATGGGGCTTCCTCTGCGCTGACTTTTGGAGGCAAACGGTTAACTGAGGAGTGAAAGGCGAGGAAAAAATTGAGGAGGTTTAATTAAGATGGTGGTATGAACTCATGTCTTAAGCTCCTCCCCTCCAAACACAGGACACAGACGCCACCAGTGATAAAATGAAACACGATGCTGCAGAGTAAGAGGCAACAGAGGAAGCAGAGATCTGCTGGAGTTTTCAAAACAAAATCTAAACATGGGGAGGGCGCCGACGGCTTTGGGAACCTGGGAGCCCTGCTTGCAAATGCCTGGCCCAGTGCAAGGTCAGCCCTGAAGCCACTGGCAGAAATCCTGAGCTCGGAGGAGAGGTGATGAGCAAGTCACCGGGCTCACGCTGATTCAGAATCGTGGCTTTTTCATGTTCCTTCTCTACTCATCTAAGCATTTGCCCCCTAGTCTGGATAAACTCGGCCCTCTTCTGGATGCACTGAAACTTGCGTCACCCAGCACATAAAGGGCTAAGAATCCCTGGGCGCCATTCCTCTAGGGCTGGAGGTAGCCAACATGATCTGACTATAACCTTGGTGGTCACAGTCCCGAAGGACAGCACCTTGCTGGAGCAGAAGGTCCTGAGCACTGTGAGGGGCCGGTGAGCGAAGGCATACAGGCCACCTGCGGAGCTGGTGCATTCTTGATGTGGGCTGGGGGACAGGGCACGTAGGGATGTCACGTGGCTATGCCAGGGGAGTAGACCAGTGGGAAGTCAGTCTAGCATCTGGGAGGAACTGAGACCCGAAGCGTAGGAGAATCAGCAGGTCACTTGGGAGTTAACAGACTGACCTCTGGGGCCCGAGCCAAGTGGGAGCAGGCTGTCAGCTGTGACGGGAGCTCAGAGAAGGGGCATCGCCCAAGCCTTTGGGAACAGGGAGCAGGTTCCCAGTGGGCTGAGCTTAGAGCTGAGACTTGAAGGATGAGGAAATGGTACAGGTGACAAGCATGAGGACAGGAGAGTTCGGGGGAACAGGCAGCACATGCCAGGCACAGAGAAAAGCCAGCAGCTCAGCGGTGCTGCTGTGGACATGATGGCTGGTCGTGGGTGGCAAAGATCTTCAGGGTTCCTGGGGAAACCCGTGATGCATCCACGGGCCAGGGAACAGCCACTCGGGTGTGGAGAAGGGCGTGGGCCAGACCCAGCTGAGACGAGCTCTGCTTTGCAGTGATTAGTGAATCCTGGCGCTGGCACATGGCAGAGAGCCGCCTGAGGCTGCATGGGGTGAGGAGTACACCCCGATTAGCGCTGACCCCAGTCTCCATCCACAGTACCTGTTCACCATGGTCCCCTCGCTGCCAGGAGTCTGCAGGAGGTGCTGTCCTCGAAGCTCTTAGCTCTTGCGGGCATGTGCACATGGGGTAGTGATCCTTTGGGTCCAGAATCTGGGCTTGGCAGGGAGACAGACACATGTCCCTACAGATCTTATGCCTTATTGGCTGCGTGGCTCGGTTGCTCAGGTTAATGTCTTGGAGCTTCAGGTTTCTTACCCATGAACCTGAATAGTGACACTCAGCTCTTTAGATTTTTTGTGAGGGTTAAATGTGCAAAATGTGGAACATATATTCACAAAGAGAGGCACTCGTTCATGGTGTCACCTGCCCCAGGAGATGCAAGGGAGGGTTTGGGAGAAGGTAACACATGTTCTTTGTCTAAGGTGCATCCGAGGGGCCAGGAAATGTCTGGTGAAAAATACGTAGTCCACGTGGGAAAATAGACAATCAGAGGCGAGCTGGGCCTGGAAGTGTGTAAGTGAGAGCTGAGGTCAGGGGACAGATGGGTCACGGAGGAGCAACTGGGAGCAGTGTGGAGCGCCGACACGGGATCGGGCGGGTCTGGAGGAGCAGTGGCGGGAGTAGGCCATGGACATGGCACTCTGCCTCTGGGCCGATGTGTGCCAGGGACTGTGGGGGCTGACTTTCTGGGGCTGTTTTGGGAGTCAGCGGCAGCACTTAGAACGCCTGTTACAACCATCCTGACCGGCCTGGGACCGTGCTGCGCCTGCGCTTCCTGCTCTAGGGCTCTGAGGAGATGGCAGCGAGGCCGGGAGGTGCACGCTGCGTCCAGGCTGACAGGCTGCAGCGTGGTTGCTCGGGGGTCGAACGAGTGTATTTTACACGTATTTGCTCTTTTTATTTTTCTGCCTAGCAGGGTAACTTGAGAATCTTGAGAATCTTGAGGGGAAGAGGCTCTTTAACACCATGTGTCACATGGCAGGAATCTGAGGCAGGGCGTTGGCTGAGCGGAATGCTCAGGGTCTGAAAACTAAGAACCGTAGCTTCTGGAAAGGGTGAGGGGCACGCACATCTGGGCGGTCAGGGAAGGGCCCACAAGCTATGGTGCCTTGGCAGCAACGGAGGTCTGTTGTTTCTGATCCGATACGCAGTGCGTTCCAGAAGAATTCTTCTTCCCAACGTCTGTGGGTTCATGCGGACTGCCCGCACCTGGGGTGCTGGGGTGGGCCTTCCAACCCAGGGTGTGGCTTGTGGCCAGGGTGGCAGCACGTGCCATTTGAACATTTGTCACCAAGTCTGCTCAGCAACGAGAAATGACAGAAACTTGGTGTTTGTGTCTAATCACAGATCACACATAGTGCGATGACATGTGCAGAGACACACACACACAACACATGCACACACATCACACACATACACATGCGTGTGCACACATACACATGTGCACACACATGCAAAGACACACTCCCATGCTAATGCATTAACCTTTGGGGTCACAAGCTTGTTCTAAGATGGTGGTCTTACTAAAGAGCCATCAGTTTTTTGCTTCTCATTTTAGATCTTAAAATAATTTTAAAACAGTCTTTAAAGTTCTTTCTAGTCCCACCTGAAAATGACAGATAGCTGGCTGGCGTCTTCCATCCTGTCTCCCATTTGGGGCTCTCGCTGGCAGGCCTCTGAACACACCTGGCACCACAGGGTCAGTTTATTGGAAGACACTCGAGGGGATGATACCTTCACCCAGTGCACGGCTGGACTCGTTTCCCTAAAAACCGCCCCCTCTTCCCATGGACCAGAACCCGTTGCTTCCACCACGGCTGGCCCGGACAGCTCCCTAGAGCCACACCCACGTGACGTTCCTGGGTCATTTGTTTCATCCAAATGCAGGAACAGCTACTAGGACTGAAGCGCCGGCACCGCATTGCCTCGGGAAGCCCTCGGGCGAGCTGGGCCATGACACATGGGTGCAGGAGACACATTTGAAATCCAGCACCATGTCCAAGTCCTAACTATACAGAAGTGAGTAATATTAAAGCTAAATGAGCTAATGGTAGGTAAACATAAAAGTGGACACATGAACTCTGGTTGATCCTGTGTGTTCACACTTTCTCCTATTTGTAATTGGTAAGGGCTCCTCTGTGCCCACCCTGGCCTGTTGCTATGGCTGGCAGGACAAGATGTACCCTGGAGGAAATGGGAATAGGAATTTTTCATTCTCCACCTAACCATAAAAAACACGCACAACATGAGCCAGTGGTAGGACTGTGCAGAGCCTCTGGGAGGGGTTGGGAGGACTGCCTGTGAGAGGAAGCCCCAGCCCCGTGTCTGTCCCACCAGGGCCCACGGCAGTGGGGTCCCTCTGCCCTGTGCAGCCTAAACCCTCCACCCCCACCCGTGAGACCTCAGGACCCGTGGCCTGTGACCAGTGTGAGTGCCTAGAGCCCCCGCATGGTTCCAGGCTGTCAGCAGGTGCTCCCAGCCTTACGGAACAGGGGGTTGTCTCCAGCTCCTGTGCTCTGAGCTGTCATTCATCCAGTGCCCTGAGTGGACAGGATGGAACGCTGACTATGAGGTCTTTGAAGACAACCACCACAGAGGAAATGATGAATATCAGGAGTAATTTTTTCCAGTTCAGAATGAGGCTCCTGGGCCATATAGTCTGACCATAGGAGAAGGAATGGGGCAGCTCCATGCGACTCCAATGGACACTGATCTGGGGTCTGTCACCCCAAGACAGAGCAGCCTGCAGGGAAGGGAGCAGCATACAGGGGAGGGAGCAGCATACAGGGGGAGGGAGCTGCGTGCAGGGGAGGGAGCAGCATACAGGGGAGGGAGCAGCATACAGGGGGAGGGAGCTGTGTGCAGGGCAGGGAGCTGCGTGCAGGGGAGGGAGCAGCATACAGGGGAGGGAGCAGCATACAGGGGGAGGGAGCTGTGTGCAGGGCAGGCAGCAGCATGCAGAGGAGGGGCAGCTGTTATGCTTGACTGGACATCGTACCGTGAAGTACGTGAGTTCTATGTCATCCATGTACCTAATGTTCTCACACCAGAAAAGCAAACAAAAACTCAGAATCAGTATTTACCTATTTTTGTTTTGAGTATGTCAGGCATGCTTTACTGACACCATGGAATCTTTACTCTTGCTCTCATGCTGTTCCATATCCTCTGGTCAAACGAGATGACAGCAACACGTGCCATATGAGGATTTACTGGGAGCAAAATCCTCTGTTTGAAAGGCTTCTTGGCCTGCAGACAATTCTGGGAGTTGCTTTTAGGGTCATTTGCCATCAGTGTGTCATGTCGAGACCAGACAGCAGTGGGAGGTCTGCTCTGCCTCCATAGGCAGGCTCTCACTCAGGGCCCTGTGGCCACAGAGGTGTTGTTCACCCACGTGACCCTTTGCTGCCTGGCTGCCTTGGGGACCAGGCACAGGGCGCATCCCTGGACAGAGGTGCAGAAGGCTGGGGTGGGAGGTGCCCATGGGAGGCTGGCCAAGGGGCCGCATGGTTGCCTGTCCAGCCGTGAGGGATTCCCTAGGACATTCAGCACCAGGTTACTTTTCTCTCCAAACTCCACATCCTTGGGAGATAAACATACGAAACTGTGTTACAGAGCCTCCGGAGCCAAGCGCACTGAGCAGCTCTGCCCAGCAGTGCGTCTGGGGCGCTGGGGCTGCAGGCGTGTCAGCATGCCAGCAAGCCAGGTGTCATGAGCGTGCGCTTCACAACCAGAGTTACACCCCTTGACACCTGCTGTGTCCTCCTGCCAGCACGTCCCGCTCATGTAATTAGCTCTGAGCTGCGTGAGCGTGTGGTCCCCCGGTGTCTTAGTCCCGTCTGCCCTCAGGCCCTAGATGCACGCAGAACCGAGGCAACCGTGTAAGAAGCGAGCGAGTGCAGGCAAGCCCTGGATCTTGAGCCTGTTAGTGACACAGTGACTTTAGAGCTTGGGTTGTAGTGGTGATCAGCAAGCAATGCAGACTTATGTCACAAAACAGAACCGGCCCACTTCCATGACACCACATCATCACATCGCACACTTCAAGTGTCTTACGATCTCCTGTGTCCATTACACCTCAGTAGAGCTGGGAGAACCATTCCTGGTGACAAAGTTTCCACCCAACCTCCCTCATGAGATGAAGTCCTGCTGCCCAGCAGGTACTCACTTATCATTTCCTTGGAAAGCAAACCACGTGGAGTGGTGAGCACACAGTCGTGGGCTCAGGCTTGGGTCCCTGCTAGCACAGAAAGCCTTGACCTCATGGGGCTGAGGGTGCAACCATCACCACTGACCTGCTCTAAATGAGCTGATGGAGCTCGGCAGGTGGTGTGGAGGGGCAGCATGTTCACCGCACAGGACAGTGGGCAGGGTGTCCTCTCCTGGAAGCATTCCAGCCATGCGTCCCACTGAACTTGGCTCTGGCTTTGGGACGAGTCCCCACCCCTCACGAGAAAGGGCGGCGCACCATGGGGCCGCTGGCTGTGGGCCATGCTGGGTGTCGCCCTCACTGTTCTGAGAGGGATGAACAATGACGGGGAAACAAGCCTGCTGGTGGGTGGCGCCTCCCCGGCCTGGCTGCTGCACTCAGGGCACCTGCCTGGGCACATGGGAGTGTCCTTTTGGGTTCTGGCTGCTTCAAAGGCTCCCGTGAAACCTCAGACTTCATCATTTGATGGTTTTGAAAAGATGTGGCAAGTGGGTGGGATGCAGCCTTGGCCTCCAGGAAGTGTCATGAATCGGTCAGTTCGGGGCACACGTTTGCCTCCCTTGTGCACCCACCAGGGCCTCCCACAGCCGCCCACTCAAGGACGAAGTCCATGCGTGGGAAGGAGGGTCTGTCTGAAGGGGGCTCAGGCATCTCATTCGCAGCCTCCTCCGTCCTTAGAAGCCCTGGCCCTCTAGGGCTCAGTCCACTCTGTTCCGAGGGAATACAGTCCCCAGATGAGCTTAGCAGGTGGGATAGCCTACATAACCCCAGAAGGTTACCTGATGTGGCAAAAGGGACTTGGCTGATGTGTTGACATTAAGGGTCTTGAGATGACAGATTATCCTGCACTGTCCAGTGGGCCCCAAATGCCCCCACAGTATCCTCATAAGAGGGAGGCAGAGGGACACTTGACAGAAGAGGAAGGGATATGACACCTGAAGCAAGACACCGTGGCTGGACGTGGAGGCACAGGACGGCCACAAGCCAAGGAGCCTGAGATGGCACACTTCCCACTGCCCGGAAGCAGGCTCGGTGTTGGCCTGGGATATGGTCTAGACTGTAGGAGGCTGAACGCGGTCACCACCCTGGCTGTGGGCTCCTGCTCTCGCTGCCGCAGGAAACAAGCATCTGTGAGGATGAGGACTACCTCTCGGCTTCCTTTTCAGCCATGTGGCCAGAGCACGAGGCTCTCCCAGTGAGGCCCACATGAAAGGTGGACCACTTCCTAGAATGTGTTCATAAGGAAAGGGGTCTGTCCTCTCCTCTGTCCTCTTCCCAGCAGGGAACACCTGCCTGTTGTCTGGGAGCTGGCAGCCTTGGACCATGAGATGGATTTGGAGAGAAGGTGACCTTGGGGCAATCTTAGAGCCCTGGGGCTCGTACATCCCTGTGAATGCTTTCCCTCTTAAAATTTCTCCAGCGGTGGAACTGTCTGGAGTTGCAGGTGAAGAATCTCTTTCTTCTTTGTATGCATTAGGTGTTTGTTAATGGTCCTTTCATTTCATGTTCACTATTATTTTGCTTATTTCTAACTCATGGAAGACAGGAGTTTTCTATTCAGGTCTATGTCAGGACACCCTAATGCTCCCAGCACAACATTTCATGGGAGCAAATGTTATTCACTGACTGCCTTTCACTTGGGCACCTTAAAACTAAAGCAGTAGTAAGAATCATTTCATATTCATAAAAATAAAAGCAGTAGTAAGATTCAAGGTCTAACCACCATCAAATTGTATTTTTCCTTCTGTTATGGAACATGGCTTTCAATTGCTTTTTTTTTCAATGATTTTTTTTTATTTTGGCATCATTAATCTACAATTACATGTGCAACATTATGGTTACTAGACTCTCCACATCATCAAGTCCCCCCCCCGCACCGCCACATACCCCATTACAGTCACTGTCCATCAGCGTAGTGAGATGCTATAGGATCACTACTTGTCTTCTCTGAGATGTATGGCCCTTCCCGGGCACCCCCGTACATTATGTCTGCAAATCGTAATGACCCTTATTCCCCCTTGTCCCTCCCTTCCCACCCATCCTCTCCAGTCCCTTTCCCTACGGTAACTGTTAGTCCATTCTTGGGTTCTGTGAGTCTGCTGCTGCTTCGTTCCTTCAGTTTTTTTCTTAGTTCCTATACTCCACATATGAGTGAAATCATTTGACACTTATCTTTTTCCACCTGGCTTATTTCACTGAGCATAATACCCTCTAGCTCCATCAATGTTGTTGCAAATGGTAGGATTTGTTTTCTTCTTATGGCTGAATAATATTCATTGTGTATATATACCACATCTTTATCCATTCATCTACTGATGGACACTTAGGTTGCTTCCTTTTCTTGGCTATTGTAAATAGTGCTGCGATAAACATAGGGGTGCATATGTCTTTTTCAAACTGGGCTGCTGCAGTCTTAGGGTAAATTCCTAGGAGTGGGATTCCTGGGTCAAATGGTATTTCTAGTTTGAGTTTTTTGAGGAACCTCCATACTGCTTTCCACAATGGTTGAACTAATTTGCATTCCCACCAGCAGTGTAGGAGTGTTCCTTTTTCTCCACATTCTCACCAACATTTGTTGTTGTGTGTGTTTTGGATGTTGGCCATCCTCACTGGTGTGAAGTGATATCTCATTGTGGTTTTAATCTGCATTTCTCTGATGATTAGCGATGTGGAGCATCTTTTCATGTGCCTGTTGGCCATTTGAATTTCTTCTTTGGAGAAGTGTCTATTCATGTCCTCTGCCCATTTCTTAATTGGATTATTTGCTTTTTGTTTGTTGAGGTGCATGAGTTCTTTATAATTTTGGATGTCAACCCCTTATCGGATATGATATTTATGAATATATTCTCCCATACTGTAGGATGTCTTTTTGTTCTACTGATGGTGTCCTTTGCTGTACAGAAGCTTTTCAGCTTGATATAGTCCCACTTGTTCATTTTTGCTTTTGTTTCCCTTGCCTGGGAAGATATGTTCATGAAGAAGTTGCTCATGTTTATGTCCAAAAGATTTTTGCCTATGTTTTTTCCTAAGAGTTTTATGGTTTCATGACTTACATTCAGGTCTTTGATCCACCTTGAGTTTACCTTTGTGTATGGGGCTACACAGTAGTCCAGTTTCATTCTCTTACATGTAGCTGTCCAGTTTTTCCAACACCAGCTGCTGAAGAGGCTGTCATCTCCCCATTGTATATCCAAGGTTCCTTTATCAAATATTAATTGACTGTATATGTTTGGGTTAATGTTTGGATTTTCTACTCTGTTCCACTGGTCTGTGGGTCTGTTTTTGTGCCAATACCAAATTGTCTTGATTACTGTAGCTTTGTAGTAGAGCTTGAAGTCTGGGATCATAATTCCCACCTCTTTTATTCTTCCTTCTCAGGATTGCTTTGGCCATTCGGGGTCTTTTGTGGTTCCATATGAATTTTAGAACTATTTGTTCCAGTTCATTGAAGAATGCTGTTGGTATTTTGATAGGGATTGCATTGAATCTGTAGATTGCTTTAGGTAGTATAGCCATTTTGACAATATTTATTCTTCCTAGCCAAGAGCATGGGATGCATTTCCATTTGTTAGTGTCCTCTTTAATTTTTCTTAGAAGTGTCTTGTAGTTTTCAGAATACAGGTCTTTCACTTCCTTTGTTAGGTTTATTCCTAGGTATTTTATTCTTTTTGATGCAATTGTGAATGGAATTGTTTTTCTGATTTCTCTTTCTGTTAGCTCAATATTAGTGTATAGGAAAGCAACATATTTCTGTGTATTAATTTTGTATCCTGCAACTTTGTTGAATTCAGATATTAGTTCTAGTAGTTTTGGAGTGGAGTCTTTAGGGTTTTTTATGTACAATATTGTATCATCTGCAAATAGTGACAGTTTGACTTCTTCTTTACCAATCTGGATACCTTGTATTTCTTTGTTTTGTCTGATTGCCGTGGCTAGGACCTCCAGTACTATGTTGAATAACAGTGGGGAGAGTGGGCATCCCTGTCTTGTTCCCGATCTTAGGTGAAAAGCTTTCAGCTTCTCGCTGTTAAGTGTGACATTGGCTGTCAGTTTGTCATATATGGCCTTTATTGTGTTGCGGTACTTGCCCTCTATACCCATTTTGTTGAGAGTTTTATCATGAATGGATGGTGAATTTTGTTGAATGCTTTTTCAGCATCTATGCAGATGATCATGTGGTTTTCGTTCTTCTTTCTGTTGATGTGGTGGATGATGTTGATGGATTTTCAAATGTTGTTCCATCCTTGCATCCCTGGGATGAATCCCACTTGATCATGGTGAATGATCCTCTTGATGTATTTTTGAATTTGGTTTGCTAATATTTTGTTGAGTATTTTTGCACCTATGTTCATCAGGGATATTGGTCTGTAATTTTCTTTTTTGGTGGGGTCTTTGCCTGGTTTTGGTATTAGAGCGATGCTGGCTTCATAGAATGCATTTGGAAGTTTTCCCTCCTCTTCTATTTTTTGGAAAACTTTAATGAGAAGGGGATTATGTCTTCTCTATATGTCTGATAATATTCAGCGGTGAATCCATCTGGCCTGGGGGTTTTGTTCTTGGGTAGTGTTTTGATTACCAATTCAATTTCGTTGCTGGTAATTGGTCTGCTTAGATTTTCTGTTTCTTCTTTGGTGAGTCTTGGAAAGTTGTATTTTTCTAAGAAGTTGTCCATTTCTTCTAGGTTTTCCATCTTGTTAGCATATAGATTCTCATAATATTCTCTTATAATTCTTTGTATTTCTGTGGGGTCCATTGTGATTTTTCCTTTCTCATTTCTGATTCTGTTTATGTGTGCAGATTCTCTTTTTCTCTTAATAAGTCTGGCTAGGGGTTTATCTATTTTGCTTATTTTTTCAAATAACCAACTCTTGGTTTCATTGATTTTTTCTATTGTTTTATTTTCTCAATTTTATTTATTTCTTCTCTGATCTTTAATTATGTCCCTCCTTCTGGTGACTTTGGACACCTCATTTGTTCTTCTTTCTCCAATTTCAATTATTGTGACTTCAGACTATTCATTTGGGATTGTTCTTCCTTCTTTAAATAGGCCTGGATTGCAATATACTTTCCTCTTAGAACTGCCTTTCTGTGTCCCACGGAAGTTGGGGCTTTATGTTTTTGTTGTCATTTGTCTCTATATATTGCTTGATCTCTGTTTTTAATTTGGTCGTTGATCCATTGATTATCTAGGAGCATATTGTTAAGCCGCCATGTGTTTGTGAGCCTTCTTGTTTTCGTTGTACAATTTATTTCTAGTTTTATACCTTTGTGATCTAAGAAGTTGGTTGGTAAGATTTCAATATTTTTGAATTTACTGAGGTCCTTTTTGTGGCCTAGTATGTGGTCTATTCTGGAAAATGTTCCATGTGCACTTGAGAAGAATGTATATCCTGCTGCTTTTGGGTGTAGAGTTCTGTAGATGCCTGTTAGGTCCAGCTGTTCTAGTGTGTTGTTCCGTGCCTCTGTGCCTTTACTTATTTTCTGTCTTGTTGATCTGTCCTTTGGAGTGAGTGGTGTGTTGAAGTCTCCTAAGATGAATGCATTGCTTTCTATTTCCTCCTTTAATTCTGTTAGTATTTGTTTCACATATGCTGGTGCTCCTGTGTTGGGTGCATATATATTTATAATGGTTATATCGTCTTGCTGGACTGACCCCTTTATCATTATGTAATGTCCTTCTTTATCTCTTGCTACTTTTTTTGTTTTGAAGCCTATTTTGTCTGATACAAGTACTGCAACACCTGCTTTTTTCTCCCTGTTGTTTGCGTGAAATATCTTTTTCCATCCCTTCACCTTTAGTCTGTGTATATCTTTGGGTTTGAGGTGAGTCTCCTGTAAGCAGCATATAGATGGGTCTTGTTTTTTTATCCATTCTATTACTCTGTGTCTTTTGATTTGTGCATTCAGTGCTTTTACATTTAGGGTGATAGCGATAGATATGTACTTATTGCCATTGCAGGCTTTAGATTCGTGGTTACCAAAGGTTCAATTGTAGCTTCTTTACTATTTAACTGTCTAACTTAACTCCCTTATTAAGCTATTATAAACAGTCTGATGATTCTTTATTTCTCTCCATTCTTATTCTTCCTCCTCCATTGTTTATATGTTAGGTGTTTTTTTCTGGACTCTTTTGTGTTTCCTTTGACTTTTTTTGTGGAAAGTTGATTTTATTTTTTGCCTGACCTCTATTTAGCCTTAGGAGTGCTTCCACTTAGAGTAGTCCCTTTAAAATATCCTGTAGAGGTGGTTTATGGGAGGCAAATTCCCTTACCTTTTGCTTGTCTGGGAATTGTTTAATCCCTCCCTCAAATTTAAATGATAATCGTGCTGGATACAATATTCTTGGGTCAAGGCCCTTCTGTTTCATTGCATTAAATATATTATGCCATTCTCTTCTGGCCTGTAAGGTTTCTGTTGAGAAGTCTGATGATAGCCTGATGGGTTTTCCTTTGTAGGTGATCTTTTTTCTCTCTGTGGCTGCCTTTAATACTCTGTCCTTGTCTTTGATCTTTGCCATTTCAATTATTATGTGTCTTGATGTTGTCCTCCTTGGGTCTCTTGTGTTGGGAGATCTGTGGGCTTTCATGGTCTGAGAAAGTATTTCCTTCCCCAGCTTGGGGAAGTTTTTGGCAATTATTTATTCAAAGATACTCTCTATCCCTTTTTCTCTCTCTTCTTCTTCTGGTATCCCTATAATGTGAATATTGTTCTGTTTGGATTTGTCACACAGTTCTCTTAATATTCTTTCATTCCTAGAGATCCTTTTATCTCTCTCTGCCTCAGCTTCTCTGTATTCCTGTTCTCTGATTCTATTCCGTTAACAGTCTCTTGCACCTCATCCAGTCTGCTCTTAAGCCTGCCAATCAATTGTTTCATTTCTGTAATGTCCCTCCTGACTTCATCCCCTAGCTCTTGCATATTTCTCTGTAGGTCCATCAGCATGGTTATGACTTTTATTCTGAATTATTTTTCAGGAAAATTATTTACATATATCTCACCAGGCCCTCTCTCTGGGGTTTTTTGGGTGATTTTTGACTGGACCATATTCTGTCTTTTCATGGTGATAGAAGTGGTCGCAGAGAGGTGACACATGTGTCAGCTGGGAGAACAAAGTCCTTTTCTGCTTGCTGTTCACCTTGCCCTTCTCCGCAGCCTGTGCCAGTTACTGCGCACCAGAGGCAGTCTCTGGATAATCCCCTCAGCTGCCATGGGCAGGGCCTCCCTCGGGCTAGCCTAGAGCACTGTGGGGGAGCGGCAACCATGCCGGGTGTGTTCTACTGCAAGGATGGGTCCTTTCGCGCCTTCTGGACCTTGCTCTGGCTTTTGCAGCCTGTACTGTTTACCCGCACGCCGGGAGGCAGTCTCTGGGATAATCCCCTGAGCTGCGTGGGTGTGGCCGCCCTCAGGTAGCCTAGAGCACTGCGGGTGCATTCTACTGCCAGGACAGCCCCTTTGCACCTTCCGGACCTTGCTCCAGCTTCCGCTGTCCTTCCAGGTTAGCTGTGCGCTAGGAGGAGACTCTGTGGTTGCCGTGGGCGGGGCCGCTCTCTGGCTGCTCTGCAGCTGTGGCGGTTCAGCCGGGACCTTCTGGGGGAAACGAGTGGCAGGCTGCTTATCACCGTGAGGTGCTTTGGGGCTGCTTTACACGGCAGGGGGTTAGGAGGACCGACATTCCTTGAGATTCAAAGCCTGCTGGGCTGAGTGTGCTGGGATGATTTTGTTCAACTGTTGGGCCCTTGTCCCTTTAAGACTTTTAAAAAGCACCTGCTTTTCTTTTTTCCCAGGGGAGTCGGCTGTGGGACCCGCTCGCAGACTCCGTCTCGAATCCTGCCCTTCTGTTTCTCTAATCTACAACACACCCTGGGATGTGTGTCTGTGCCCCTGGTGCAGATCACCAGGGCTGGTTATTTAGCAGTCCTGTGCTTCCACTCCCTCCCCACTCTTATTCTTTTCCTCCCACTGGTGAGCTGGGGTGGGGGGAGTGCTCGGGTTCTGCTGGGTCATGGCTTGTACCTTACCCTTTTTGTGACGTGCTGAGTTCTTGCAGATGTAGACGTAGCCTGACTGTTGTACTGTATCTTCTGGTCTCTCTTTTTAGGAGTAGTTGTATTTGTTGTATTTTCAAGAATCTGTATGGTTTTGGGAGATTTCTGCTGCCCTGCTCACGCCACCATCTTGAGCTGAGTCCAATCTCAATTGCTTTTTTAAGTTAGTTTCCAAATACTCTTTCTCTGGGAAGCCAGTGGGGATGGAGTTATAAGTGTTGGCATCTGGCCGGTGACCCAACACACGTTCTTCTTGCCTGGAATGAGAGGATTAAAGTTGGCCCTCGGATGCCGGAGCTACGGAAACTTTTTCAGAAATACACTGACAATAAAAGCAGTGTTTGATTATTGCAGCTTATCATCCCAGGCTGGACAGAGCCTTGAGACTGTTGTGGAAACAGACCATGGCCGGTTCTGTACCTTCCTGCCTTTAACGAGGCCAGGAAAAGACATGTCTTTTTCCCTTTTCTCAGCATCTTGGCAACATCAGCTCCAGTTGCAGCCAAAATCTAGAAGTGCAGAGAGAGGTGGTTGAGCAGAGCCATTTAAAAAAGGCCAGTTTGTTTCATACTGTGCAGGGGGGTAGCTCAACTTTGAAATGAATATTCTACTCAAGTCTTTTTGTCAGAATGGCTTCAGCAGTTTTACCGGCTGTCTTGTAGGAGGATGACCGGACCTCAATGGCTTCAAAGTGTTGTGCAGCGCCCACCGGAAGGTATTTCCAAGTTAATGGAACCATACAAGCCAACAGAATAGGACCTTTCCAGAAACACATTGAAGAGGGTCAATGTTTTCTATTCAAATTTGGTATTTCTATTTTCTATGCACTGAGATTACATTTTTTAAGTGAACACTATTCCTGTGATATTTTGCTTCTTTGATAGAAATTCTAAATGCATCTTTAAATGCCATGTGAGGTTCATTGTGGGTAGTGTGTCATGTGAACCATCCCCATGAACACAAGGACGGAGCCACAGGCACTTGGGGAGATGGATAGTTTAATAGGAGGGACAGAGTTTTAAAAGTTCAGTGTTGAACAAAGGCTTCTCATTGTAAAAAACAAAAAGCTAATATAGAATCTTTAAAACTTCATAACATCTGGCGTGTGTGGGGTGAGCAGCTAATGACACCTTTGGTGTCCAGGCCTTCTGCTTTCTCCACAGGCCCTGCAGTGCAAGGACCGAGAGCTCTGCCTGTGGGTCCCTGGCTGACCCAGCACCAGCTCTCCTTTCCTGGAGCGCGAGTTGCTGGCTGCCTGCTGCCTCCAGGTGATGTTCTGTCGGGACAACCCATTTTGTGAGGCCACCTGTAAGTGTCTGGGTCAGAGACAGAGAACACTCACTGCTGTCAGGCTTTAACAGGCAAGGGAGACAGCATGCTCTTAGTAATATATTTAAAAATGTAAATTAAGAAATTCATATTCTTAATGTCTAACACAGCACATCATGCACATTGTGGATGTTCATTAAACAGCAAATGAGTCCAGGTAGGTTTTTATCTTCAGGGAATAAACCTGAGATAGGGAAATCCTCACCTCTAGACCCGTATGGTAGACACAGATGCTGTATTTCACGGTGTCCACAATAGGAAATTTTATTTATGCAGCATTTAGAGTATGGCACTGGCATGTAGGATTCCTACTCGCCTATTCCCAATGCTCCAGGCATCACAGACTAAACTCTGAGCATTTCGTAACAGAAGCTGAAGATCTACAAATAGCATTGATGTACTTTAATTATTCTGTGTATTGTAATTTAGCTATTGTATCTTCTTTTATAAAAATAACACACTTTCCCAGACCTGCCTAGGTCCAAAGATTAACTTTTATTTTGGGTGAACTTGTTCAGAATAAGTAAATGTTAATCTAAAAAAGCTTTTATTCAATATTGACTATTAAAATTATTTTGGAAATATGGTCAGAATTGAATATAAAAAATAAGCAGAGCAAAGTGACCAAAAGGAGATATTCCAAAATATCTGAATGTTAGCAAAGATTATTTCTGAATGGTGGGACAGCCAATTTTTTATTTATCCTATTCCCTAATTCTTCACAATACCCATTGTGTAATGGAAAACAAACTTTCCTAACCAAATAACTGAGATGTACGTACTATGGTTTGCATGCAGGAGCCTTGTCGTTAAAGAAAAATGATTGGGTAGGTTGTCAGGTTTTGAATATCAAGGTGTCTTGCAGTATTTAGTCAGTTATGATGATCCTAAGGGCTCACTCCCAGCATAGGTGACTGGTCTGTGTCATTTGACAGGTGATTCATATCAACATCTTGCATGTTTTTACCCAATGTCCATGTGATGACTGAGTGTGGTGTGGAGAGGCTGGAGGAGCACCTCCCTGCGTGGCTGGGGCTGGCCCCCACCACACTTCCTCTCTGGATCAGATGTGAGCCTGGCTTTGCCATGAGGTTTTGTGGTGCCTCTTGTAAAAAGGCAGGTGTTTCCCTCCATCACAATGCCAACCTTGGCTTCAGAGTGCGAGCAGAAATGGCAGGGCTGCTGGGGCCAGCCTGAGGGGCACATTCACATGTAGGTGACCCACCTGGAGGGCGAGGGTCCCAGGAGAATGGGGGAGAGAGAGGAGTGGATGAGCCCAGCATCCTTCCTGATGCTGACCCCAGCCTGCCCCAGCCGGCCAACCTGCAGACCCCCAAGGAGGATGCACACCTGTGCTTATAAACCAATAAGCTTTTGGGGTTAACCAGCAATTGCTTTCTCACTTACCTTGCTTAGCTAAAAGCAGTAGCTGACCAGCCCCAGCCTTAAAAGGCAGTTTCAGGGCTGTGTCTGTTAATCAAGGAGACCCATTAGGGTTTCATGGCCTAACCTAACCAGTTTATCCAAGAAATTTTTCAACAGGCACTATTTCATTTTCTTCTTCCCTTTATATTTCTGGAGAAAATTTGACATTTCTTATCAATAAAGTCAAGGCAAGAACCTGACTGGCTCATCTGTACTCACCTCTGGGCATTATACTTTTCATAAATATGCTCAGCTAGTAGCACCAGCTGCAACCATGCACACTCAAATAGGGTTTTTTAAAGGGAGGATATCATGCAATGATAGTAACAACTTTAAATGCCTCTGCATGTTTAATAATACATGTCAACTCTTGTATTTCATTGTAGAATTCTGGGTAAGTGCACAGATTTGGGCTTAAAATCTGAGAAATATAATACTGCAGCTAAACACTCATAGAAATCTAGAACTGGAAGGAAATTAGCAATCAGCTGTCATTGGTTTCATTTTACTTTAATGATCATTAGAGTTTGGGTGACTTGCCAAGGTTTATGTAATTAATGACATGGCTGGTACTCCTAACCCAGCTTATTTCTCCCTGTATTCAGATTTGCATCCATATTCATGTTTGACGTGTAGTTTGGCTTAAGCCAACTAGATCCTGGAGAACTAGGTCTCCTAGGGAATGCTGGAATGGAATGTGCTAATAGGAGTGGGTTGAGAGTCCTTGCTATAATGAAAGCAAACATCTAGAGGAAAGCTTCACTCTACCAATGCTAAAATTCATGTTTTCCCAAGGAAACCATGACTAAGTTCCAGATCAAGGTGCTAGCCCACAGCCAGAGCTCATGGAAACAAATGTCTGCAAATCCAATCTTTTTTGCTCCTTGTATTATAGTTACAATGTCCTACCTTACTTCTTTTTCAGGATTTTGGCAACAAGTGATATAAAAACACCTAAAAAATGGAGAAGTCTTTTAAAAAGGAATTTGTATATCTAAGAGTTAATACATCAATAAGTATTTTTAGATAAATAATATCTCAAAGGAGGTGGTAAATTATAAGACCATCTCAGCAGTGATGTTGACACTGGCCCTGGGTCAGATAATAACAATGATGATGGTGATGGTGGTGACGGTGATGGTGGTGATGGTGACGGTGATGGTGATGGTGGTGATGGTGATGGTGATGGTGGTGATGATGATGGTGATGGTGGTGATGGTGATGGTGGTGATGGTGGTGATGATAGTTATGGTGATGATGGTGGTGATGGTGATGATGGTGATGGTGGTGATGGTGGTGGTGGTGGTGATGGTGATGGTGATGATGGTGATGGTGATGGTGGTGGTGATGGTGATGATGATGATGGTGATGGTGGTGATGGTGGTGGTGGTGGTGATGATGGTGATAGTGATAGTGGTGATGGTGATGATGGTGATGGTGATGATGGTGGTGATGGTGGTGATGATGGTGATGGTGGTGTTGATGGTTATGGTGATGATGGTGGTGATGGTGATGATGATGATGGTGATGGAGATGGTGGTGGTGGTGGTGATGGTGATGATGGTGATGATGATGGTGGTGGTGATGGTGGTGATGGTGGTGATGATGGTGATAGTGATAGTGGTGATGGTGGTGATGATGGTGATGGTGATGATGGTGGTGATGGTGGTGATGATGGTTATGATGATGATGGTGGTGATGGTGATGATGATGATGGTGGTGGTGGTGGTGATGGTGATGATGATGATGGTGATGGTGATGATGGTGGTGATGGTGGTGATGATGGTTATGGTGATGATGGTGGTGATGGTGATGATGATGATGGTGGTGGTGGTGATGGTGTTGATGATAATGGTGATGGTGGTGATGGTGATGGTGGTGGTGGTGATGGTGATGGTAGTGGTGGTGATGGTGATGGTAGTGATGGTGGTGCTGATGGTGGTGATGATGGTGATGGTGGAGATGATGGTGATGATGGTGATGATGGTGATGGTGGTGATGATGGTTATGGTGGTGGTGGTGGTGATGATGGTGATGGTGATGGTGATGGTGGTGGTGGTGGTGATGATGGTTATGGTGGTGGTGGTGATGGTGATGATGGTGATGATGGTGATGGTGATGGTGATGGTGGTGGTGGTGGTGATGGTGATGATGATGGTGATGGTGGTGGTGGTGGTGATGATGGTTATGGTGATGGTGATGGTGATGATGGTGATGGTGGTGGTGGTGATGGTGATGGTAGTGGTGGTGGTGATGGTGGTGATGGTGATGGTGGTGGTGGTGGTGGTGATGGTGGTGATGGTGATGGTGGTGATGGTGGTGATGATGGTGATGGTGGTGTTGATGGTTATGGTGATGATGGTGGTGATGGTGATGATGGTGATCGTGATGGTGATGGTGCTGGTGGTGGTGATAGTGATGATGATGATGGTGATGGTGGTGGTGGTGATGGTGATGGTAGTGGTGGTGGTGCTGGTGGTGATGGTGATGGTGGTGGTGATGGTGGTGATGGTGCTGATGATGGTGGTGGTGATGGTGGTGATGATGGTGATGGTGATGATGGTGGTGATGGTGGTGATGATGGTGATGGTGGTGATGATGGTTATGGTGATGATGGTGGTGATGGTGATGGTGATGATGGTGATGGTGGTGGTGATGGTGATGGTGGTGATGGTGGTGGTGATGATGGTGATGTATGGTGGTGGTGGTGATGGTGATGGTGGTGATGATGGTGATGGTGGTGATGGTGATGGTGGTGGTGGTGGTGATGGTGATGATGATGGTGATGGTGGTGGTGGTGGTGATGATGATGATGGTGATGGTGGTGGTGATGGTGGTGGTGGTGATGGTGATGTAGTGGTGGTGGTGATGGTGGTGATGGTGGTGATGATGGTGATGGTGGTGATGGTGGTGATGGTGATGGTGGTGATGGTGGTGATGATGGTGATGGTGGTGTTGATGGTTATGGTGATGATGGTGGTGATGGTGATGATGGTGATCGTGATGGTGATGGTGCTGGTGGTGGTGATAGTGATGATGATGGTGATGGTGGTGGTGGTGATGGTGATGGTAGTGTTGATGGTGATGGTGGTGGTGGTGGTGATGATGGTGGTGGTGATGGTGGTGATGGTGCTGATGATGGTGGTGGTGATGATGGTGATGGTGGTGATGATGGTTATGGTGATGATGGTGGTGATGGTGATGGTGGTGATGATGGTGGTGATGGTGATGGTGATGATGGTGATGGTGGTTGTGATGGTGATGATGATGGTGATGGTGGTGATGATGGTGATGATGGTGGTGATGGTGGTGATGATGGTGGTGATGATGGTGATGGTGATGATGGTGGTGATGATGGTGATGGTGGTGATGATAGTTATGGTGATGATGGTAGTGATGGTGATGATGGTGATTATGGTGATGGTGGTGGTGGTGGTGATGATGGTGGTGATGGTGGTGGTGGTGGTGATGGTGATGTTGATGATGGTGATGGTGATGGTGGTGATGATGGTGGTGATGGTGGTGATGGTGGTGATGATGGTGATGGTGGTGATGGTGGTGATGGCGGTGGTGGTGGTGATGGTGATGTTGATGATGGTGATGGTGGTGGTGGTGGTGGTGGTGGTGGTGGTGATGGTGATGATGGTGATGGTGGTGATGGTGTTGATGGCGGTGGTGGTGGTGATGGTGGTGATGGTGGTGATGGCGGTGGTGGTGGTGATGGTGATGTTGATGATGGTGATGGTGGTGGTGGTGGTGGTGGTGGTGATGGTGGTGATGATGTTTATGGTGATGATGGTGGTGATGGTGGTGGTGGTGGTGATGGTGATGTTGATGATGGTGATGGTGGTGGTGGTGATGGTGGTGATGGCGGTGGTGGTGGTGATTGTGATGGTGATGTTGATGATGGTGATGGTGGTGATGATGGTGATGGTGGTGATGATGGTGGTGATGGTGGTGATGATGGTGGTGATGATGGTGATGGTGATGGTGGTGATGGCGGTGGTGGTGGTGATGATGGTGGTGATGGTGGTGATGATGGTGGTGATGGCGGTGGTGGTGGTGATGGTGATGTTGATGATGGTGATGGTGGTGATGGCAGTGGTGGTGGTGATGGTGATGTTGATGATGGTGATGGTGGTGATGATGGTGATGGTGGTGATGGTGATGGTGGTGATGGCAGTGGTGGTGGTGATGGTGATGTTGATGATGGTGATGGTGGTGGTGGTGGTGATGGCGGTGGTGGTGGTGATGGTGATGATGATGGTGATGGTGGTGGTGGTGGTGGTGGTGGTGATGGTGGTGATGATGGTTATGGTGATGATGGTGGTGATGGTGGTGGTGGTGGTGATGGTGATGTTGATGATGGTGATGGTGGTGGTGGTGATGGTGGTGATGGTCGTGATGGCGGTGGTGATAGTGGTGATGGTGGTGATGATGGTGAAGGTGGTGATGGTGGTGATGGTGGTGATGATGGTGATGGTGATGATGGTGGTTGTGGTGGTTATGATGGTAGTGATGGTGATGGTGGTGATGATGATTGTGGTGGTGGTGGTGCTGCTGGTGATGGTGATGGTGGTGATGATGCTGTTGATGCTTTCAGGCTTAGCTTTGTGCAGATTGGGCTGCTGTAGCTTGGAAGATACTTGTGCTCTGCTTAGAGCTAAGAAAATGCTTGTGTGAACTTAAAATTCTCTTACACATTAGGCACATGACCACTCTTCTGCACCCAGTGTGCTTTAATGTTGGAAACTAAGTGTCTTGGATAAAGTTTTCATCAAATGCAAATGATCATGAGCCTACTTTTAATTATGTTGAAACACACTTTTGAATGTACAATTAATAATTTGAGGGCAAAATGTACAATATAATGACCTTGAGGGCATTATGCTAAGTGACATAAGTCAGACAGAAGAAGTCAAATACTGTATGACCTCACTTATATGTGGAATAAAACAAGTACACAAAATAATAGCAAAGAGATCAGATTTATGGTGAGCAGAGGCAGGGAGTAAGGGGAGGGGGATTTAGAGGAAGGTGGTCAAGGGTTACAAACTTCCAGTTATAAGATAAATACTGGATGTAATGTAGAACTTGATGGCCATAGTCAATACTGCTGTTTGATATATTTGGAAGTTGCTTAGAGACTAGATCTTTGTGCATCACAAAAAGTAAAAAACACTTTTTTTCTTTTTTCTTCTTTTGTACTTATATGAGATGTTGTGGGGGTAATCATTCCATGATATATGTAAGTCAAGTCAATATGCTGCATGTCTTAAACTTCTACAGTGCTGTGCATCAGTTATATCGCAATAAAATGGAAAAGAAAAGAATAATTTTAAGCTTGAATGTGCATGAATATCAAATGAGGATTGACTGTAATAAAAAGAAATAATAGCATAAACTATAACATTAAAAACATATCAATTAAGCTGCATTAAAATATGTACAGAAGCACTATGGAAACAGTGCATCTCATAAAATTCTATTATTATACATTTACATATGTACTTTATCCTGTTGTTACCTAGAAAAGGATTCATTTAAAACTAGAAAATGTGCTTGTTTTCAGAAATGTTGTTTGCTGCTTTTAATCATTAACCACTATCAACTCTAGGAAACAGAACAAATCACTTTTGCTTAATGAATGTGCTACTATTAACAATGAAAAATAAATTTAAGTATCAAAAATTTTAAATGCTCCTCCAAATCCATCACAAATTCTGTACAGAAAAATAGTTATTTACTAATCTCTTTCTTACTTATTTTGCTTATATAAAACAATAATACAACTTACACTGCTATTGACACCATTAAAATTCATCATAAGGTGAGAAAGCAGTGTAGGTAGACAAGTGATAGGAATCTTTTGAGGTCTTTCTGTGTAGAAAGATACATTTACCTACTTAGCATCCAAGTAATTTCTCTCATTTAAAAATAAAAATTAAAAATAATTATATTATCTCTTCCTATAGAGCTGCATAGTTATTAAAGGCTTATACCTGTTTTCTCATTTTAAGTCAACTAGACTTTATTAAATTAAATCATTAATTAAATATTAAATCATTAACTCATTGATGCATCCATAAAAAATATTAACTCACCACCATCTAGCAGGCATCTGGCTGGATGCTGAGCCTTCCCTGGGGAAGAAATGTGATTTCAACCCTCACGGAACCTATGCATCCACGCAGTAGGCACCCAAAGGGGTATGCCAGTATGAAAAGGTAACCATCACAGAGGTGACATGGGATGGTGGAAAGTGTTCTAATGTTGGTATGGTCAATTTTTAATTCTAACCATTCTCATTAAGTGTGTACTGGATATTATCATGATTTCATTTTTCATTGACATGGTGTTGAGCATCTTCTAACAGCATATATTCTTTGATAAAGTGTCACCTCAAATCTTTTGATATCTTTCTGGAGAGAGAATGAGAATCTGGCTATATTCTGAATGTAAGTTCTTTATCAGATATAGGATTGTTAAGTATTTTCTCTGAGTCTGAGGCTTATCTTGTCATTGTTTTAACTTGTTTTTTGAAAAACAGAACTATTTCATCTTGATACAGTCCAGTTATCGATGCTTTCTTTTATGGATTGTGCTTTTGATGTTGTAGCAAATAAGTCTTCCTTAAGCAAAGTCATGAAATATTTTCCTATGTTTTCTTCTAGAACTTTTAGAGTTTTAAGTTTTACATTTAGGCCTATCATCCATTTTGCATTAATCTCTGTATATGGTTTAAGAGATGGATAAAAGGTTTAATTTGTTTTTTAGTTTGATCTGCTTTTACATATGGATATCCAAATCCTTTCCAATTTGTATGTCTGAAAAAGTCTTTATCTTACTTTGCTTTTGAAAGTTATTTTGCTGGGTATAGAATTCTAGGCTGACAGATTTTTTTTTTCACTTCATTAAAGATGGGGTTCCATTGTCTTTTCATTTACATTGATTTTTTTCTTAAAAGAAATCTCTTATTATTAGTTGTTTTTCTCTGTGTGTAATATATTGTTTCTCTCTGTCTATATTTATAATTTTCTCTTTATCACTGATACAGACAATTTGTTATGTGGCTTGATGTGGTTTTATTTATTTTATTTATGATTGGGGATTATTTGGCTGCATCAGTAAGTTGCTTCTTAATGCTCTACAAATTTGGGAAATTTTGGCATTATTATTGTTTTGCCTCCTTCCTTTGGGGATCCAATTATAAGTATATAAGTCTTCTTCAGGTTGTCTTATAACTCACTAATGTTCTACTTATGTTTTTCAAAATCCTTTGTTTGTTCTGTGTTTTGTAATGGATAGTGACTGTTGCTATGTCTTCAACTCTACTAATTTATTCAATCCTACTAATGTCTAAATAAGCACACATGTGTTTTTCATGTCACACATTATAGCTTTTCTCCCTAGAAGTTCTATTTGTATATGTTTTATGTCTTCAGTGTATCTACTTAACCTTTTGAACACATGGAACACAGCTTTAAAAACTGTTTTAATGTCATTCTCTGTAATTTCTAACATCTGCATCAGTTGTGGGCAGTTTTACTGTATTTGATTTTCTTCTTATTGTAAGTATACTTTCCTTCCTCATTACATATGTAATGTTTAATTGGATACCAGACATGAATTTTACTGTGTAGCATGTTGGAGATATGTCTTATATCCCTATAAATGTTCTTGTGTTGAATTTTAGGATTCAATTAAGCTACTCAAGAACAGTTTAATCCTTTCAGGTCCTGCTTTTAAGATTTATGAAGTGGGATGACAGCAGTATGTAGTTTAGGGCTAATTACTTCTCTGTACTGTGACAAATGCTTTCTGAACACTCCACCCAAGAAAACATGAAATGCAAACCAAACTATAATGGCATACCACTTCACACTCATAAGGAGAACCACTATTAAGAAAAAGAAGAAATTAACAAGTATTGGTGAGGATATAGAGAAAATTGCACATTTGTGCATACTTAGTGGGAATGCACAATGGTACAGCCACTATGTAAAACAATGGCAGTTCCTTAAAACATTAAAAATAGAAGTATTGTATAATCCAGTAATTGCACTTCTGGGTATATGCCCAAAAGAATTGAGAGCAGCATCTTGAGGAGATACTCATAGAAATATGTTTTTAGCAACATTATTCACAATAACTGAAAATGGAAGCAAACCAAGGGTATATTGGTGGATAAATGGGTAATAAAAATGTGATATACATACAATGAAATATTATTCAGCCTCATAAAGCAAGAAGATTCTGACATACGCTACAACACAGATGAATCTTGAGGACATTAGGCTAAGTGAAATAAGCCAGTCACAAAAGGACAAATGCTATAAGATTCCACCTATATGAGATAGTTAGCATGTTCAAAATCAAGGAGACAAAAATGGTTTTGTGTCAAGGTTGCCATGGGCTGAGGAGAGGGTGGAATGGGGAGCTAGTAATGGGTATGGAGTTTCAGTTTTATAAGAAAGATCATAAAAAATAAATCCTTCTTTTATGGAAGTGGATTTTGGTAATGACTGCACATTATCAATGTATGTAACAGCACTGAACTGTACACTTAAAAATGGTTCAGATGGCAAATTTTATATTATGTTAACTTTAGAACAACAAAGAATTTCTTAAATGAAGGAAAGATAAAGACTGTCCCAGACAAACAAAAACTGAGGGAATTACTCACCACTAGACCTGCCTTAAAAAAATGTTGAAGGGATTTCTTCAATCTGAAATGAAAGAACACTGAACAGTAACACAAAAGCATATGAGAGTATAAATTTCCTAAGTAAAGGTAAAGATCTAAACATAAACAGAATAATGTTATACTGCAGTGTAAATCACTTTTAACCCTAATATAAAGTTAAAAGACAAAATTATTAAGTTAACTATAATCACAATAATTAGTCAATGGACATACAATATAAAAGTAAGTAAATTCTGACATCAGTGATAAAAGTGTGGGAGTAGAAGTAAAAATGTAGAGTTTTGTGTTACTTGAAATTAAATTTTTATGATCTCAAAATAAACTTTATAACAATATGATGATTTATGCATGCTTCATGGTAACCACAAAGGAAAAAACATAAATAGACATTAAAAATGTAGAGAAAAGAGTCAAAGCATGTACAAAAAAAGTCATCAAATTACAAAGGGAGACAAGAGAAGAATAGAGGAATAAAGAAAATCATTAAAAGAGTCAATAGTAAGTCCTTCCTTGTCAATAATTACTTTAAATGTAACAAGACATGGAATGGTAAAATGGATTTTTTAAAAAAGAAGAAAAAAACAAGATCTAACTATATGTTGTCTACAAAAGACTCACTTTAGATTTTAGGACACACATAAGCAGGAAGTGAAGGGATGGAAAAGACATTCCATGCAAACGGTGTAGAGGGTGCCTGTACTCATTTCAGACAAATAGACTGTAAGTCGAAAACTCACGAGGGACAAAGAAAGGCATTACATTATAAGGGTCAACTCAACAGGAAAATATGACAAGTATAAATATATATGCATCCACCATCAGGGTACCTAACATATAAAGCAAACATTAACAGTGCAGTAATAGTAGAAGGCTCCAGTGCCCCATTCGCCATAATGGGTAGATCACCCAGACATAAAATCAGTAAGAACAAAGCAGACTTGAGACCACAGACCAAATGGACCTAACAGAGGTACAGAACAGTCCACCCAACAGCAACAGAATGAACATTCTTCTCCAGTGCACAAGGAGCATTCTCTAGGAGAGGTCACACAGGAGGTCAAAAAACAACTCTTAACAGAGTTAAGAAGATTGAAATTAATCCAAGTATCTTTTCCAACCACAAAGGCATGAGACTAGAAGGCAAAAACAAAAGGAAAATGGAAAAAAGCACAAATACACGGAAATTAAACGACACAGTCTTGAACAATCACTGGGTCAAAGAAGTTATTCAAAAGGGAAATTAGAAAATATCTTGAGACAAATGAAAACAAAACACAACATACCAAAATGTATGAGATAAAGCAAAAGCAGTACTAAAGGAAGTTCATAGCAATAAACGCCTACATCAAAAAAATAGAAAGATCTCAAATAAACAACTATACACTTCAAGGGACTAGAAAAAGAAGAACAAACCAAGCCCCAAATTAACAGAAGGAAGTTAACAATAAATACCAGAGCATTAATGAATGATATACACCAAAGAACTGGACAATATAGAAGAAATGGATATATTTATTGAAACATACAACCTACTCAGACTGAATAAAAAAGACAGAAATCCTGAACAGACCAATGACACATAAGGAGATTGAATCAATTATCTAAAACTTTGCAGCAGAAAAAACAAAAATAAAACCCAGGATCATATGGTTTCACAAGTGAATTCTACCAAACATTTGAAGAATTATTAGCAATCCTTGTTAAATTCTTCCAAAAAACAAAAGAGGAAATACTTCCAGGCTCTATACATGAGGTTAGCATTACTATTACTATAAAACAAAGCCAGGCAAAGATGCCACAAAAGAAGAAAATTGCAGATCAATGTCACTGATGAACATAGATGTAAAAAAATCCCCAACAAAATACTAGCAAACTGAATTCCACAACACATTTAAAGGATCATACATCATGACTGAATGGGATTTATTCCTGTGATACAAAAATGATTCATCATAGGCAAATCAATCATTGTGATACATGAATCAACAAAACTAAGGATAAAAATCATATGATCATCTCAATAGGTGCAGAAAAGGCATTTGACAAAATCCAACACACTTTCACTGTAAAACCTCTCAAGCTAGGTATAGAAGGAATTTACCTCAATATAATAAGGCTGTCTAGGAAAGACCAAAGTTAACAACTTACTTAATGGTGAAAAACTGAAAGCTTTTCCTCTAAGATATGAAACAAGACAAGGTTGCCCTCTCTCACTGCTTTTATTCAACATAGTCTTAGCCAGAGCAATTAGACAAGAAAAAGAGGTAAAAGACATCCAAATCAGAAAGGAAGAAGTAAAATTATCTCTACAGATGACATGATCTTATACGTAGAAAACCCTAAACACTGCACACACACGCACATGCACACAAACACACACACAAACTGTTAGAACTAATGAATAAATTTAGCATATTTGCAGGATACAAAATCAATGTACAAAAATCAGTTGTGCTTTTATACACTAAAGTTATTCAGAAAGGAAATCAAGAAAACAGTCCTATTTATGATAAAATAAAAAATCAGAAATAATAGAAATAAAATTGTTAGATAAAAATATGACCAGATTTTGTAGATTTTTAGAGATAGTCATGGACATGTATGCTGAATATATTAGAGGAAATACAAAGAAATGTAAACACTGAAATTTGAATTAAATTGTAGCATTTTCATAAGCTGCTCTTATACTACAGTTTTGGTGTGGGTCTTGGGTAGCCCAAAATGTATTTAGTTTTGCCTGATTTTCCTTAGGCTCAGGATCAACAGCTACACTTTGGAATTGACAATTTCAGTTAAAAATATGTAGATTACTATGAGGTTCCTAATACTGTGCCAGGTGCTTTATCAAATAAATTTATAGACTGTTGAAAGATAAATTAATCTAAAACCTTTCATGGATATACTCACTGCTCTTTTGAATGAATAAAATAAAATGCTTCATAAACGTTTCTATTTTTTCCAACTTTTTAAAGAGCTTCAAAAATCAAAAGAATGAAATGACTATCCAGGATGAAAATTTAAGTTAAAAAGGTTTCTCCTTTTACACTTCCTTAATAATATCAGCTCCTGTCTGATTCCTCCTAGTCACTGAGATTTCAAGAGTCACCGAGGAATAAATTCATTCTCGATGAGAGCAGCATTTATACAGCCTATTATTAACCTGTACCCATGAGAATCTCCTCTCATCAGAAGAGTTTGTGCTTTCTCTTCTTTTGGTTTTTAATTTTGCCTATATAAATTGTGATGGTTAATGTCATGTGTCAACTTGACTGGGCCATGGGGAACCCAGACATTCGATCAAACATTGTTTTGGGCAGATCTGTGCAGGTCTTTTTGGAGGGCAGACTAAGTAAAGCAGAATGTCCTCTCAGTGCGGGCGGGACCCATCCAATCAGACGGAGGCCTGAGTAGACGAGTAGGAGGCTGACTGTCCCCTGAAAGAAGGTACTCTTCTTGGAACTGGGACACAGGCTTTTTCCTTTTTTCACACTTATACTGAAGCCTCAGCTCCTCTGGGTCTTGGGCTGTGGGCCTGCAGATTGGAACCACACTGTCAGCTCCCCTGGGTCTCCAGCTGGAGGACTCAGATCTTGAGACTTGTCAGTCTCCATAACTATGGGAACTGATTCCTTATAGTGAAGACTTCTGTGTATACATATATCCTGTTGGTTCTGTTTCCCTGGACATCCCTCACTAATACAAAAGGTTTGCCAGTACTTTTTGAGACAATACAAAACTGAGCAGAAAATGTAGGCCCCAAGCTGAAGCCATGTCACTTAGGACATCTTGCAAAATTAGATCTTATCATTAACTTGCAATGACATTGAAAAGAAAGAAGCTTCTTCTGGAGTATTCTGTGATTGCAAAAGGTTAAGGTTGCTCAATATTGGGAGTCAGATTTATATGTGTCATGCTAACTGGGATATTTTATAATCCCTGGAATTCTTCTGCCTTTTTGACTAAATAATGAATTCCATGAAAACACGCACACATGCTCATACCAAGTGAGCGGTGAGCACAAAGCGGGTTGGCCTGGGCATCTTCCCATGTTGTCTCTGTGCTCAGATTCCTGTGTAATTACAAAAACATTGTGAAAATGTCAGTCTCATGAATCTGTTTGTGAAAACCCCGTTGCCATGTGTGCGTTCTCCCAGACCACTGCACAGTGATTGAGCACTGAGTGGTTCCCTCCTGGAAGGCAATATTGAGCAAAGCCCTCCTGCAGTTAAGCGAAGTCAGGCAGGAGCCTGCAGATACTCTCATGCCTCTCTCTTTAGCGAGTGTGGACATCGTCTACACCGTCAGACCCATCTGGGCCTACGGTTGTTCTGGAAGACCCCAGCTTTCTGCAGATCAGACGTAAGGGCAGAGCAGTCTTCAGGGCTTGAGAAAACAAAAGCACCGGTCCTTCCCATCAAGTGAATGATGTGAGTGTATGTAACAACATCCATTCAAAGACTCGCAAACATTTTGTTCCCACGACTCTGCTGAGTGTGGCGGTTGTTCTGAAGATTAGGAAAAATGAGATCCTGCAAGTGCATCCAGAGAGAGCTTTGGCCCGCGGCTCTGTGTGGAGCAGAGATGGCTGCAGCCTCCATCGGGGGTGTCCCTGCCCAACGCCTGGGGTCCTGTGTGCACCGAGCGGCCATGCTCGCCATGGGGCCATGGGGAGGTGATGTCCTCTCACTAACCCAGGTGTCCTTCCTTCTCCAGCCTCAGGAAACGTCCCAAACTGCCTTTTCTGGCTTCATTTATTTTCTTCACCTCTGCATTCTCTGTTTTATCCTAACTCCAAGAACCTTTAGAGTTGGGGGCTGCCCACAGCTTAGCCCCCTGGTACCCGAGGCCATTCTGACCTGGTAGGTCCTGTGTCCAGTCCTGGGACCCACCTGCTGCAGACCCTGGAATCCCATTTACAGCCCACTTGTCTACACAGAGCCCTGAGCTTTCTCTGGAAGCACCTGAGGCCCCTCTGTGACCTTGCAGATTTCACAGGCCATGGGCCCTGCCTGGCTTTCCTCACCTGCAATCCTGGTTCACTGTGGCTGCAGGTGGTGGGCAGTGGTGCCGGCCCTCTGCTCCAGGGCGGCCTCCCCAGCCTTGTCCTCTGACGTCGGTGTCTTCACAGCACCCCTTGGGCAGCCTGCCCCGGTCGGTAGGATGTTGTGGACGAGCCCCGGGAGTGGGCCTGTGCGCAGGGAGGCCCAGGGCTGGACAGGGACTCAGCCTTGCGCAGGGCCCTGCATCCTTCACCCGGGACACCGCCTGGTGGGAAGCAAAGCCCTGGTCTCTGCCATCTTGGCTCCACAGCGCCCCGGCTGGGTCATCGGGGGCTGACCTGCCGCCCTTCACCCCAACCTGGCATCCAGGGGGCTAGAGGTGTCCGTAGTGGAAGAGTCTTCCTTTGGATCCTTTCGAATCCGGCCCACAGCCCCGCAGAACGAGCTCTCAGAGGGAGGCTGTTTCCCGATGCTGCAGGCCTAGGACCTGCTGTTCTCTTCCTCTCCCACCACTTCCTACGCGGAGACCTCCAGCACTTTCTCTTCCAGCCCCAGATTCTCTCCTGCAGTGCCTATAAGCTCACAGAATGTTGGCTTTTACTTCTTTGCACATTTCTGTCTACCTGTCTGTCAGTCAGTTATCCCAGAATCTTTCCCAGGTTCCTCTGTGCACAATTCTTGTGGAGGGAGCATGAAAAGATATACGCTTACCTCAGGAAACTTGTGGGTGTAACTCGGAGGCAAATTTAACCTTTATTCACAGCCCTGCTGTTTCTGCTGCAGGCCCCCCACGTCTGGGGTAGGCTGGACGTGCCATGCAGAGCCCTCTCTGGTGTTTCCAGGGAGCCTGCTTGTTCCCGTAAGCTGGGTGACCCTCATGATGCAGGGGGGCCAGGCAGGCCGAGGTCTCCGTGCAGGCAGACCCAGGTGTGGCCCAGTCTGTCACTCACAGTGAGCAGGTTACCGGACCTTTCATCCTTGTCTTTGTAAAATTGGCCGACGACACCCACTGTGCGGTCTTGTTGCTAGAATTAGAGACGGTGCATCTAAGCAGCCAGCCAGCGGCCTAGCACACAGCGGGTGCCGAATAAATGGTGTCTTCACCGCTGACCCAAACGTCCCTGGGGTCCCGATTTCCACTTCCATTTTCTGCAGGCAGTGGCCCAGACTGTGTCTTCCTCCCCCTGTTATCAGGAAACATGGATCCACCAGAGGCACTTCCTCTGCTCTGAGAGCTGGTGCAGTGTCCCCTCACTCCCACTGCCCTGTCTCACGGACAGCTGGAGCAAGTGCCTCTGGTTCTGGGCATCGCCGTGCTTGGAGCCTGGTGGAATCTCAGCTGAGAAGGCAGCGCAGGTGGAGAGCTTCCATGGACACCACTGCAGGAGCCACCCAGCCCTGCTTTACGCCCTCCCCTGGGTCGGGGCCCCTTGCATGGGCCCTTGTAACACCTACCTCTGCATTTCCCCCAGGGATTGTGCAAGGGGTAGCCCAGCATGGCCTCAGGTGTGTGTTCATCAGCTTTACCCTGACCGACTGGTCAATGAAGGCAGACATTAACGTGTGAATTTTGGCTGGGTGGTCAGTTCTCCTCAGATAGCATGTGGCAAGGGCAAGTTGGCTTCTGGATCAAACAACCAGGCAAACCTCCATCCTTCCCCAGCTGACCCGGCCCCTCTCATGGCCCAGGGCAGCCGCCTCCCCAGGTCATTCGCCAATTCAGCCGGCCCTGCTGGAGCACAGCCTCTGGCCCTCGGCGTCCAGTGAGGGGTTGGTGTGTCATCCAGCAATGCGCAGTGGGCAGGTGATTTCAGAGAGGAGGGCGTACTGGGAGTCAGGGAACATGGGCGGGGTTGGGGCGGGTCTTGGGCGGGCTGTCCCAGAGAAGGTCGCTGCTGAGATGGAACAGTGGTTAGCAGAGAGGACCAGCCTCTGAGCAGCTCCAGGGAGAAGGAACAGCAGGTCCAGGTCCCTGGGAACAGGCGTGAGACACAGAAAAGTGACGGGCCCAGAGGAGGTGGGCACCAAGGGCAGGATGCTGGGAGCGGGCGTGTTTCTATCACAGGGACTGCCGACAGGGCACTCCTGGTGTCTCCTGGGCGGGGCCCCTAGGTGCCCTGCTGCCTTCATGTCATGTTTGTTTGTCTTCTGTGCTGCCGGGCATCCCATGCAGAAGGGCTACACGGCCCCTACGTGCTATGCGAGGGCGGCTATGGCTGCAGGCCCAGGGGTGGCTGTCCGGGTGGCCATGGCGGGGGTCAGAGTGCAGGGACAGGCCAACAGTTGGGCCTCAGTGCGGGGCTGCCTCGGGGCCCTGCAGACACCAGGACTTTTAGGCGAGGCAGAGCCAGGATGGCTCTTGGGTCACTGCCTGAGCTGCTGCCCCCTCGCTGACACTCGTTCATGTGCAAAAGGCAGTGTGTAAGGCCTTCTTGTTCATGGGGGTGGGGAAGGTGAGGGAATGGGGGCATTTTGTGTGGCCCAGGTTTATATCTGATGGTGCATTGGACAGACGTTGGATGGATGAGTCTAAGGTCAAAGGGGGTGGTAGCCAGCTGGAGTGAGGCTCGTACCTGACAGGAAGAGTGAGCATGGAGGTGGGCAGCCAGGAGGAGGCAGCAGGTGGCAGCCCCAAGGGCTGAGTGCCAGGCCTGCCGATGCCCCACGCAGCAGGGGCAGACAGCGCCTCAGAGGGGCCCTCCTGACCTTGATCAGGAGCTGCGCCCTCACTGCATGGGTGCCCCGCTGCCGGGGCAAGATCTCTGTGATCCCCACGGTGCTGACTAACTCAGGGAGCAGGCCTCCCAAACCTGCAGGGTGAGGGGCTTTGTGCTCGTGCAGCATCTCAGAGGGTTTTAAAAGCAGCAAACTCAGGGAGCGTGCTGAGGTTTGGTGCACGTGTGCTCCTAACCTAGGTCTGGAGGAAGGGCACTGGGCTTTGCAGGTCACCACGGCCTGCACTGCTGTCTCTCGGAAGCTGCTGAGTCGTGTCCTTGCTCCTAAGACCCCCAAGATGTGCTCGGGACTCGAGGGGCCTGTACTCAGCGCTTGACTGTAGCATCAAAGAGCCAGGGGGCTCCCCAGGCCCCTGGCCTGGCCCAGAGGCAGGTTCTGACTCAGCAGGCTTGTTATTATGCCCATTCAAGAGGAGACCACCAGGGCCTGGGGAGGGACTGGTCAGAGTGGCATGGCTGGCCTGGGGTGGCACTTGGCTTTCTGTTTGTCCCGGCATCTTAGGACCTCTGCTGTAATGTGGTCTCCCTGCATCTGCCCGCTGCCCGCCCCCCAGTCCCAGGCCTCCCACTTTTGTGTGAAAGCTTAGTTCACACCAAAAAATCACAATAACCCATGACCTCATTCCCCCAGGCCCCGTCTGCGGCATCTCCCGTCCTGCTACCAGCTGGTGCGAATCACACTCTGCCCTTTCTCCTCTCTTCCCATAACCCTCCGCTCAGAGGAGGGGAGCTGGCCCTCTGTGTAATCATGGCCAGAGGACCTGAGGGGAAATAGCCAGCTGCAGCCATGACATCTCCCTTGACTTCTCACATCCCAGCAGCGATTCGGCTCGTTGCTCCTTGGTATGCTGCCAAAACCTGGCTGGGGTGTCGCTGACACCGGGGCTGCCCGTGCCCTCTGCTCAGCCCAGGAAGGCCACGTGGCTGGCACCCAGCCTCCCCTCCAGACCCCTGGCTCCAAAGGGCCTAGGCGTCCCGGGCTGGCCTGAGAGCCCCTGAAGCCCAGGGGGCTGTCCCTCCCCCTTGATTCCACCCAGGTGTCTTCCTTTCGCCGTTTTTGTTTGGAAAAGAATAGGGGGTTGCTTTGTTCACTCATTTAGTTTGCAGGGTATTTACTAGCATTGCAGCCACGAAGCCGCCCAGGGAAGCCTAGGCTGTGGGGTGTGCTGAGTGGTGGGAACCCCTCCTTCCCCGCTCCCTGCCGGCCCCCCGCCCCAAGGCAGCTGCCTGGAGCCAGTGCACCTCGTGCCTTGGTGCATGCGAGGTTCGCTATGGGAACCACAGGCCCTTTTCCAGGCGGTCTTCAGGTTCCTACCCACCCGCCATGGTCCTGCGCCAGGGCCACATCCCCCTAAAACCCAGTGGCTGGAACTGAGTGCATGCCCTGTGGCCCAGACACTGGGGCTCTGCTCTTCCTGTTCTGAGTGTGCCCTGGGGAGCAAAGGGGCCAGGGGCCAGCCTGCACCCCATCTTCTGTAAGATGCTTTCATTTAGTGCTGTGATGAGCTGCCTGGATCTCCCCTTCACAAGATCCCACGGTTCCCAGTCCTCAGACAGGGACGTTCGAGCTGCTCTGTCCCGAGTCAGCCCCGTGTCGGCCGCTAGGAGACTTACTCCAGGGCGGTCTCAAATGCTGCCGACCGCCTGGGTCCCTGTTCCGGGCCGGCTTGCTCTCTGGGCTCCAGGCGCTCTGAGCCCTCCCTCCCTCCCCAACCACCTTCGGTTCTCAGGCAGCAGGCTGCCGCCTGGGCCTGCCCCACTGCCCCCCACAGGGCAGCTTCTACTCACAAGAACGGCGGAGCACCCCATGAAGTCCTGGTCAGAGAGGGGGCAGGGACCCGCCTTCGGTGTGTGTGCTGGGCCCTCAGGGCAGCAATACGCCCCACCTGTGCCCCAACCGCCGCCGAGCACACACCCTCCAGGCCTGAGTTCAGTGACCCTCCACCCCGACTCTGGGATGTGCCCACCAACCCTTGCCTGGCTCAGGAGCATTTCCACCAGTGGCCTGTGTGCAACGAGAGGTCAGCGAGCAGACCCCGACGTGGTGAAGCTGGACAGTGAGCCTCAGATGCGGGAACAAAGACCTGCACAGGCTGAGAAACAGGCCTCGTCTAAGCACCAGGATCAGAGTCATGAGCAGGAAGAGGTCGGCTTGCTGTCTGTGGACCCCCAGCCGGGCCAGGCCAGAGTTTCAAGAACATTGAAATCATGCACCTAAACTTGGTGGGAAGTGGACATGAACGAAGCAGGAAGCCCAGGGAAAGGGAGGGAGAGGCACATGTCTGGGTGGGTGGGAAGACCCTGGGCAGTCCAGTGCCACACAGAGCAAAGCCTGGAGAAGCAGTGGACATGGAAGGAGCCTTGAGGGGCCAGGAGAGCTGAGCCCTGGGACAGACTTCAAGCAGGTCCTTGGGGTGGAGCTCAGAAAAGTGGTGAGAGGCCAGTCCTAGTGCAGCCCCGGGGCAGGCATGTGGTCACCCGCTCCACTCAGTTCTGAGCTGTGCAGGAGCTCCCAGTGTGGCAGGGTGGGGGCAGCCCGGGACACCAGGACCCGCATGAGGGGCCCAGGCTGGTCCACTAGGGACAAGGCGAGCCTCGTGTGGCCAGGGCAGTGTGGAGCCGGCCCTCCCTGGGGACAGCCCGCACCCACCCATCAGTGAGCAGAAGCCAATGCCGTTCTGCGGAGTCAGGGCCAAGTGCCTCCTGGGCAGAGGCAGCCGCAAAGGCAGAGCCCACCCATGGGGGCTTTTGGGCCCAGCCCTGCCCTCCCACCAACTGAGCTTAGGTTGCCTGCTTGCCGCCAAGCAGCCAGCGCCCCTCCCTGCAGATGGTCTACTACAGGCAGGTGGAGGGCACTGTCTGTTCCAGGAATGCCAGCGGGACAGAATGATGGCAGGGGAGCGACCTCTTCAAAATTAAGGATGGCTGCTTCCCTAGCTTGGCTGATGTAAGTAATGCAGTGATAAACACTGGTGCATATATCTTTTCAATTCAGAGATTTTGTTTTCTTCGAGTAAATTCCTAGAAGTGGAAGTACTGGGTTGTACAGCATTTCCATTTTTAGTTTTTTGAGGAGCCTCCATGCTGTTTTCCACAGTGGCTGCACCAATTTACATCCCCACCAACAGTGCAGGAAGGTTTCCATTTCTCCGCATCCTCGCCGACACTTGTTATTTCTTGTCTTTTGGATCGTGGGCATGCTGACTGAGGGGAGGTGATATCTCACTGTGGTTTTGATTTGCATTTCCCTGATGATTAGTGATCTGGAGCATCTTAGCAATCCAAATGCCCATCAGTATATGAATGGATAAAGAAGATGTGGTACACATACACAATGGAATATTATTTGGCCATAAAAAAGAAGTCCTACCATTTGCAACAACATGGATGGATCTAGAGGGTATTATGCTGAGTGAAATAAGACAGGTGGAAAAAGACAAATACCATATGATTTCACTTATTTGTGGAATCTAAAAGAAAACAAAACAGAAGGAACAAAACAGCAGTAGACTCACAGACACTGAGAAGGAACTGGTGGTTACCATGGTGGAGGCTTTGGGTAGGTGGGTGGGTGGGAAGAGGGAAGGGATAGAGACGCACCAGATCTCAATCATAACGTAAGTTGGTCCTGGGGATGGAAGTGCGGCCTGGAGAACACAGCCAGTGGTTCTCTGACATCTTCCTGTGCTGACAGACAGTAAGTGCACCAGTGGGGGTGAGGAATTAGTAATATGGGTAACTGTTAAACCACTGTGTTGTATACTTGAACTGACATAATATTGTATATCAACTACACTTCAATAAAAAATGTATCAAATGAAAAATAAAGATTGTGACCAAGGAAGTTTCTGGAACCTGGTCATGCATGTGCATGAGTTTCCCCAGCAGCTGTAATGAAGCAATACTATGAGTGGCTGGAAGACAAAAAATGTTGTTTTGCATCCTGGGGGCTGGAAGTCTGGAGCCCAGATGAGGCCGAGGTGCCCCTGCAGGGCTGTGCTGTGGCCCCTCCCGCCTCACCCAGCTTCCAGAAGGGACAACCTCCATGTTCTGTGGCTCCATCTCTGCGTCTGTCCTTGTCCCAAGGTCTCTCCGCTTATAAGGACACCAGTCTTTGGACTTAGGGCTCCCTATTTCAGTAGGACCTCACCTTAACTTGATTAATCTGCAGAGACTCCATTTCTGACAAGCTCCCACAATGGCTCCAGAGGACTTGAATTTGGGGACAGGAGTCAGTTCGTGCAGCCCTGCCTGGTCCTCCTTCCCCCAAAACTGACATTCTACTGGTCTCCACGGACATTCCAAACTCCCCAGACCCCCCCCCTCCACACAGAGGCCACGGGGCCCAGCTCTGTGCAATGCCTGTCTGCACGCCCAGTGCCCGCCCCCCTCCCTCATCCACGGCGCCCACAGGCAGGCGTCTCTCCTGGGACACCTCGTCCAAGGATGTTCCCCAACGGTGTCATCCCGGGCTAACGGCCGTGTCCTCCAGAAGCCCCCATTTGCCCCGTGGAGATGCCCAGGGAGAAAGGGCTCCCTGGACTCTCCTTGTTCCCAGGCCCTTTCCGTTGTTGGGGCAAAGGGACGGTCCCCTCTGCGCTCCTGAAATGCTGGTGGAGAAGGACTTCCTGTAGCCCGTCCAGTAACCAGCAGCTGGGTGAATGAGGGGGTGTCACTGCCGCTGCGCTGGAACCAGGGGTCCAAAGTGCTTCCGGCCACAGGGTTCCCCAGCAGCAGGCGAAGGCAGGCAAACGGACAGACCGCCACCCACCAAAGGCCCTTCAAGGGAGACTGGGTTAGAATTTGTTGTATCATCAAATACTGACCTGAAGTCCAAATTTTTCATCAAGTGCTGACTTTGCCACCGACTAGGTGACCAGAACAGCTCACCCCGCTTTGGGCTGAGTTCTCCCACCAACAGAAATCGGCACCGTATAGGCAGCAGCCTGCAGCTGTTAGGGGGGAGAGGGCTTTCAAAGTGTGCACTGGGGAGAGGACCCTTCCCAGTTACAGGCCCTGGCCGGCCGGACTGCAGGTGTGCTCTGGGAAAGATGCCGTTCCCCTGCCCCAGTAAGGCCCTGACCTGGCAGGGACCAGTGTGTGATGGATCCTCGGTGGTGCTGTGGCCCCCCCAGGGGCTCAAGACTCACCGTGCATGTCCCTGACATTTCCGGTTACACTGACCTGTCCACCCCAGGCTCCCCAGGCCCAGACCAGCCTGGGAGCCCCCCCCCCCACGCCTCTGCTTCCGTGTAGTGCCCACCCGGGCTTCAGTGCAGCCTCTCCTCCTCCCTGGTCCCCCCTCCCTCTGCCTCGTCTCCCCCCATTCCTGTGTCCCCCTCCCTCTGTCCCCCAATCTCCATCTCCTCCGTCCGCCCCCACCGTGTCCCCCTCGCTCCGTCAGAGTGCACCCTGGCCTCAGGAGATGCTGGGCCCCTGGGAGTGGCAGGGTGGAGGCCGCACCCCTCATTTTACCCTTGGGGCTTTACTCTGTGACCGTCAGGCGATGCACCGCTGGGTCCTGTAGAGGCCGACTGCAGGCTGTTCACGCCACCGCAGAGTATGAGCCCCGTGGACGGGCCCAGGGCTGGCGTCCACAGTGGGAGGCCATCCTGTGGGGGCCAGCTGGGCGAACAAAATAGGATTTGGATGAAAATAAATTCTCTCAATCCAATCCTATCTCCCAGTCTCCTAAGTGATTAAAATAAAACTTGCCCACTTGCTTTTGATTAAATATCATTCTTTTGCCCCTGATAAGTTAATCCTCCAAAAACAGCTTCACCTATACACAGGTTCCACCCGCCCCTCACTCTTCTGCGTCTCATGGACGGCTACTTGCGCTTTAGAAAGATCATCTCGCTTTGGGCAATGTGAAACATATTTAAGCCCAGAACTAGCATTCTTTCTCTTAAGCAGAAAGGGGAGTTCCAGCCAGTTGTGCTGGTTTTATTTATAGCGTTTTATTTCCTGCTGGAAGCCAGAAAGGCCGTCTCTGCCCCTCCTCCCCTGCCCCTCCTCTGTCCTGGCTGGGGGGCCGTGGAGCAGGGCGCCACCAGCACCAGGCTGGTTGGGGACCCGGGTGCCAGGTGCTCAGAGCAAAGGCGAGATCAGAGAGGGGTCATGCCACTCCTTCAAAGGAATGAATTAAACGTGCTTCCTCGCGGGTCTGAGTGACAGCACCACCCAGGAGCCAAGAGCATATAAAGGCCGGGCTGCGGGGCCAGCTCCCACCAGCTGCTCCGGAGAGCGGGGCTGGCTCATCCACGGGGCAGACGTCCTTCCCCGCGCGACTCCCAGTGCCAATCAGCCCCCACCACCGCGTTTTCACGGGACGGGTAAGAACTTCAGTTTTTACCACATCATTTCATTGCACTTTCATTTTCAGAAAAGGCTGCTTTGATTTCTAAGAGGAGAAGGAAAGTGTCAGATGGATGTGTAATTTGGGGGGGCGATGAACACCACAATCGCACCCATCTTCACCCGCCCCACTCGCTGCCAAGCTGAGGCTGGGACCCCCGGGGCCTCTCCCAGGAGTCTCGCTGTTCCGTGAGTGGATCTGCCCAGGAGCCTGAGCAAATGCTTGTCTCAGCTACCGAACCAGAAGTTTCCATATCAGCCTTTGTCTTTGAGAGGGTCCATGGGAAAGGAACTGGAAGAAAAGCTTCCAGAGCACGTGAAAAAGCAGAGAGATGACAGAGCCTCCTCTTCTAAACATCATCAGCAACTGAACGCGGTTTGAAACCCAGCTAATGAGAGAGATAAGGAAGCCTGGGAAAGGGCTGTCCGGGCCTTGAAGGGAGCCTGTGTCCCGGAGGGGATGGTTTGCATATGAAAAGGCCAGCAGGGCTGAAGGAGGCTGGGTCTGAGGCCGGCGGACAGGAGGCTGAGGGCAGTTTGTGGAGCTCAGAGGTGAATCTCCTTGATCACGTGGTCCTTGTTGGGGGGAGGTAGACGATTCTCAGTAAAGTTATTTTTTGCTGTGATGGCCAAATAGAAAGAGTGTTAAAAGATGGTTATAAGTTCTAATTACATTCCGTTGCAGAAAGGCTTTGGAAATTTTTCTTGAGAAAAATATCCCCATGAACACACGCTGTAATTGTGTGGAGGCAGAGCAGGCGTGGGCAGCGGGCACCAGGCGCGGGGCTGCAGTCTCACCCTGCTGGGTGCGCTGGGGCCGGCCCGCCCTCCGGGGCTCAGGGTCCGCTGGGCTCCCTGTCACCACCCGTGACCGCAGGAGGCTCGTGCCATTTGGCAGGTGGCAAAGCGCTGAGAGGCTGTGAGCTCGAGCTGCCTTAGGAGTCAAAGGGCTCGGTTCAGGTGGTGCAGAGCTGAATTCAGCTCTGTTTGAGCTCAAACTCGGGAGGCTGGACATCCAGCCTTGAAACTGTGTATTTTGGACGGAGCATCCCTTTGCCAGAGCCGCTGTCCCACCACTGGTAGAAGGGCCTGAGACGCAGGGACAGGCATTCCCGAGGAGCGGCCGCGTTTACCCTAACGGCACACGGGCCAGCGCTCCCCGAGGCCAGGCCAGCCGGCCCCTCCGGGGGTTCCCATGGAAGCCCAGCAGTACTGTCCCTCTGGTCGCCACTCCCTGGAAGGCCACAGGAGGAGGCATTCCAGGCGACAGCCAGGCGGAGGCTGACACCTGTCTGTGCTGCGCTAAGACGGCCACAATACCAGCCACACCAAGTGATGTCTTGTTAAGAGCCCTACGAGGTAGACATTTTAAACAGCTATTTCTCATTCCACCTTGGATGAGACTGAGTCACAGTGAAGTTACACAGGTGCTGGCAGAGCTCTGCTTTGAGTCCCGCCTGGCTGGGCTTGCCCAAGGTGCCCAGTGGCCCCACAGTGTGTTTGCTCCATGTTCGTTGGGGGGGGGCTGGGTGAGCGGGGGCACAGACTCCAGAGGACGCCCAGGTTGCTGAGGGGCCCCTCCTCCTTTCTGGGGACGTCTCTGCAACCAGGAGGGCGACTGCTTCCAGTTCACCGAACATCTCCGGAGAGGGAGACTCCTCAGACCCCTGGAGTTAAGGAGCTTTGATTTTCTAAATAGGAAGGGCGAGGGTCCCAGCCTGGGCCCTGATTTGGAGAAGCAGCCGGGGGCCACGCGATCACTGGGGAGGTGGGGAGGCCAGGGCTGTGGGCCGAGCGGGGTTAATGGGCAGGCGGGCTTCCATCCAGGTCTCCTGACTTCTTGTCCGGCGTCTGCAGCCCTGAACCGCCCCAACCGAAAATCCTGCAGAATGGAAAACAGGCCTGCAGGAAAATGGGGAAGCAGAGCCTGAGGACTGCCAAGTGGAAGCTGTGCTTTCTGTGATTATGGCCCACCGAACTGAGTTTATTTCTAACTCTTACGAACAGTTAATATTTCCTCTATTTAATTAAGTTATGCATGACTTTTCTTCCTGGCTGCTTAGGCAAAATCCCTTTGCAGATTAGTTCACCTGGCTGATGTTTTTCTAAAAGCAAACTTCCTGGGTTTAAATGCTTAGCACCATTGCTCTGGGCAGGCCCTAAACTTCTCTGACCCTCCATTTACTCCTCTGCAAAATGGGGATGATGACAATCGTATTTCCCTCTGAACTCATCATGAAGATTAAATAATATGAATATTTAAAATGTGATTAGCACAGCCCTCGTCCACAGATATACTAGCTGTGGTTAGAAGAGTGCCATTTGAAAAGCCAATTTCTTAGCCAGCTTTTATCTCCCACAAATCCATTTGTCCCTGATTTGCATGTGAAACTGATTTGTGTGGTCATGTGAAGAAGAGCTCCAGTTGACACTGAATGTTGCAGTGCATGTCCATCAGTAATGGGGTCTGGTTTATCTTTAGGGGATCGACTGCAGGGAGGCAGGATGCTCTGGGCACTGGCCCTGCTGGCCCTGTGGGCCCCCTCCAGGGCTCAAGGTAAGTGTGGGGACCTCCTTGATTTTGGGGCTTCCTGGGTGGGGCTCACCAAGGGGGTGAAGATGGACAAAACACAATGGTGGCCGGAGTGTCTAACTTTCCAGAGCCTTCTTAACATTGTTGTAAGTAAATGGTGATTTACTTCTGAGTCCACATGATATGAAATGGTTTATCTTGGAAAATCCATGGATTAGAGAAAAATTCCCTTCCACTTAGGGATACAACATTTGCTATGCAAATTTTAGCCTTTTTCCTCTGTGCTATTTTTCCAACCCTGGAAGTATATAGTGTTTTATGCCCCTTTTCTTCCCACATTTTTCCACCTCAAAAATATTATCACAAATATTTTCCCACATTTGTTTTCTTACAACATGATTTTTAATGGCTGTCTAATATTCCATCAGAAGATAAACTCTAGTATTTTTCAGACCAAGTTCCATCTATGTTACTGCTTTATTATCACTAATACAGATGACGCCACAAGGGAAACTGCTGTGAGTGTCTCTGCTAGCATTTGTGATTATACCCTCAGAATAAGTTCCATGGGGAAAATTGCTGAGTTAAAGGTTTTATTTTAAGGACTTTTGAAATATTACCAGAAAGCTCTATTGAAGGTGGTGTGATTCACACTTCCATGAGCAACACTGTGTATTAGAATGTTTTAATTTGCACAAAATACATCGTTGGCAAGCCTGCAAAAAAGAGGGAACACAGAAGAATATCTGTGTCCTCACTGATTTACGTGCACTCAAAGTGCGGTCTGCTGCCCAATGTGAGAACACCTCTCCTGGCTTGGGTTTGCTCTGCTTGCTGGTAACCCCCTTCCCTGTTCCTTGGGCAGCCGGTGACCAGGATGGGGACACCACCTTCAACCTTTTCAGCATCAGCAACATAAACCGAAAGACCATTGGGGCCAAGCAGTTCCGGGGGCCTGACCCCAGCGTGCCTGCTTATCGCTTTGTGCGGTTTGATTACATCCCACCTGTGGCCTCAGACTATCTTAGCAAGATCACCAAGACCATGCAGCAGAAGGAGGGCTTCTTCCTCACGGCCAGCCTCAAGCAGGATCGCAAATCCCGGGGCACGCTCCTGGCTCTGGAGGGACCTGGTGCCTCCCAGAGGCAGTTTGAGATAGTCTCCAATGGCCCAGCAGACACCCTGGACCTCACCTACTGGATCGAGGGTGCCCAGCATGTCATCTCCCTGGAGGACGTGGGCCTGGCGGACTCCCAGTGGAAGAGCATCACTGTGCAGGTGGCTGGGGAGGTCTACAGCCTGTATGTGGGCTGCGACCTGATTGACAGCTTCTCCCTGGAGGAGCCTTTCTACGAGCAGCTAAAAACGGAGAAGAGCAGGATGTATGTGGCTAAAGGTTCTGTTCGAGAGAGTCACTTCAGGGTATGTACGGTGGGATGCATCTGAGAGGGAGCGGCGGGAGGAAGCGGTGGCTGAGATACCTCCTCCTGCAATGCCTGTGGGTCAGGTTTGGCCTGGAGATGCCACACAGGATCATGATGATGTAAGCCTACATGCACGCATGTGCCCACAGAGGCCATGCACAATGCCTGCATGTGGGCACACACCAGACATGTGCACCACACATGCCCACACACAAATACCACACATGTTCACACACGTGCACACCCAAAGCAGTGCACACCTGTGCACCCATGCACACACTTGCATGCACAGGGACACACCCATGCTCACATGCATGCATGCACCTGCATGCACAGGGGCTTACACACGTGCACGCACCTCTGTGCACAGGGACACATGCTCACACGTGTGCACACACAGTGACACACACA
This sequence comes from Smutsia gigantea, assembly GCA_032199065.1. NCBI lineage: Eukaryota > Metazoa > Chordata > Mammalia > Pholidota > Manidae > Smutsia > Smutsia gigantea. The sequence goes on from JAVSCE010016333.1 coordinate 46,236, forward strand.
CACTCACATGTGTGCACACACCTGCATGCACAGGGATACACACACCTGCACACACAGGGACACACACACACTCACATGCATGCACACACAGAGACACACATGCTCACACATGGACACACACATGCATGCAAGCATGCCTTTCTAAACCAGGAATAAACAGTATCGGCTGTCACAGGTGTGCTTTCTTACCTGCACAGGTGGTCAGTCACTTACTTCCAGCCTGAGGCTGACTTGATGAAGAAGTCAGCCCCGGTCAAACATGTCCGGTAACCCCAGGCTCATTCAGTATGCTGTACCCACTCCCACATTCCCAGTTAACACTGAAGCAGTGGGAGAACAAGTTAACAACTGGGTTTTCTAACAAAGGCTGTTAATTAATGCAGGAAGTGTCCCATGTTCATCTTAGTTGAAATACTTTTTGGAACCTACAGCAGTGTTAGTACAGCGTTCTCTTCCTCATGTGTATATTCCTTGGAAATAAATGCATGTTTAAGCTCAGTTATTGAGTAAAAGGTCTGGAGATGCCTAACTAGTTATTGAATTAATCTTTATCGGTCATCGGGAAGCTCCCAGGGACACATACGGTTGACTTGTCCTACCCTGTAACGAGCCACTGACTGCCTGTGGTGTGGAAGGAACTCTTCTCTCATGGTCTCTTGTTTGTGTGGTGACAGGACAAGTGGGTGTTCTCAAGTCCTATAACCAAAAGCAAGACACCATGGCCATCAAATTTCCCTGCAGGATATCCACCCAAGCTTGTCGCAAAGACCAGCTTACTATCTCCCAGCCACCCTTTTCTCCACAGAACACTTTTCTTTTAGATTAACTTTCACTGTCTGTGTCATGGCTAAACACGGACTTTGAACAGTAACATGTACAGAATAACGCATTATGAAGAGATTTCCAACTGACTGGGTATAAAAGCACAGGAGAAAGTGTGGTCATCACGTTAAGATCATACCTTGCATTTTGAAGTGCGAGTCATCTCAGCAGCGAGGGCTCGGTGCTCACCCGTGCTCTGCTCTCCTGTGTGCTGACAGGGGTTGCTGCAGAATGTCTACTTGCTGTTTGAGAATTCTGTGGAGGACGTGCTAAGCAAGAAAGGTTGTCAGCACAGCCAGGGAGGTAAGTGTGTTTGAACGATATCTTTTACATTTCACTTCCTTATCTCACATTTCTATTATGCTGTGTGCATGTGAATGTAGGCTGGTGAGGATTTGAGTGAAAAATATTTGAATAAAGTGCCACCATTGTCTCTGAGGGAGCTAGCTGGTCAAATTAGACATGGTGACATCTGAAAATGATAAACTGCTTGAAGGATTAATTTTGAAAGTATTTTAATAATCTAAAATAATTCATTTACAAGGAAAAAAAAATAAATCCCTGGCATTTTCACATGATATAAAGTAATACAAAATTTATTTATTTAGTCTATTAATGTGTGAAGGTCATCATAATAAGCTAATACCACAGATATTTGCCAGATACTTGGTTTATGGCAGTTTTTATACAGAGCTGTTGACACAGCCCTATTATGAAAATCTACACTACTTGAATCACTGACAGATAATCCTAGTTGTCTGTTAATTGCATTTTGAATTTATGTCCAAGTGTGATTCACCAACATTTTCTTGAGCATTTAATTTGTGCAGGTCTCTGTGCCAGGCTTTTTAAATGCAATGTGCCATTCACTCTAAAAATACCTTTAAGACGGGCATGTTTGTTTTCCTCATTCACAAATGAAGAAGCTGAGGCAGGAGGAGCTCCCATTAGCAACCAGGTGTCCGTACCTGTGAGCAGCAGAGCTGGCCATCTGCCTGGTCTGAGAGTCCCTACAGAATAGGCTCTTAACTGTCACATGATTCCGTTTGTGATTTATTTTCATTAAATAACTGTGAGTTATGATGGAAGTAAGTTGTTTTTGTGGCCACAATGTCATACACAGTCGCGGCTCCATGCCCCAGCCCCACGCCCAGAGCTTCGGCCGTAGCTGGAATTCCAATGATGTTCAACTGTTGGTCAGTTGAAGTACAAGGTGGAAAAGGGATAAAAAAATTGTGATTTTTGGCCAGTCTATGGAGTGAGCACACTCCTCATACCAAAGTCTTATTTGCCTGGGCCACAGCAGCTCGGGATCAAATGCCGTCCCTGCACCTCCGGCTCTGGCTGAAATGCCACCCACTGGTTCCTTAGAATGAAGTCTTTTCCGGGGTGTGGTCGTTAAAAAGCAGAAGCTGTGAAAAGGCTAAGACAGTAGGCTGACATCCAACGCTGATCATGCCTGGAAGTTCAACAGGACACAAAGAGAAAAATAGGTGGCTCCCACTACCTGGCTGGAGGAGAGCCTTGTAGATTTAAGAAAGAGCTGAGGGCCCCATGCAGCCACCTGCTTGCTAGGTGGCATGTCGCTGTGGCAGGAAAGGCAGGCGTTTTGCTCTTCAGGGACGGAGGATAGGCAGCCCTGACTCCAGCCTGAGTCCCAGCGCTCACCCAGGCCAGTGCTGCCCTTCCATCCCTTTCATTGGAGGACGACCGATGCCTTTAACGAGAGGCTCCTGTCCTGCACCAGCGCTCAGGCGGTCCTGGGTCCGGTGGCTGTGGGTGCTTCCTGTTGCCGTGGTGTTCCTTTTGCCCTGATGCAGGCGTGTAGCCAGGAACATATTTACGCCTGGATGGCTAAACCTCGTATTAGGCCTGCAGAGCCTGGGGGAGACCCAAGATCAGCTGAATTGCAGCAAGGGTTTACGACCAAGTAATAAAACTCAGTGAGAGAGTGCCTGACAGAATCATAATGTTTACAGGTCATAACTCAGGAATGGGCTGTCTGAGACAATAAGGCATTAAAGCCTCAGCACAGCAGAAGCTGGCAAGGGCTGGAGGAATGTGGTGCCCCCGCCCGAGCCCGCAGCGGAGCCGCTCTGTCCACGATGGCTCCAGCTTCTGGACTCGCCCAGAGTGTTTTTGCAATTTGTGCTAGAGCCACACGTCGCTGTGACTTTGGGGCGTGTGTGTGACTTCCGGTGCAGGGTCGGGCTTCCGTGGCATTATCCTGCCCTTCAGGGGTATCACAGGTGGAGGAGAAAGGATGCGAGGGTCCGGGACAAAAAGGTGAAGTCTTGAAATTACTTACTGCAGCTCGATTTGCCTTGAATGGCTGAAAGGAAAGGTAAGTTTAGGATGGAAAACGGGATGAATGAAGAGTCAAGAGGTGTTGGTGGGATTTATGGCTGAAAAACAGGCTGATGGGAGGAAAATAAGGAGCCGTCAGAGAAAAGGGGAGTGTGACTTCTAGGCAGTCTGAATGAGATACATGATGCCAAGTGTGGCGTGTGACCCGTACATGCACAGGCCTCCGAAGTTTCTCTCTGTTCCTAAGCTAAGCTTCGCTCTTCCAGCGGGCTGCCTTTAAATGCCACGTCAGCACAGTGTCACAGAGTGGGCCGCAGCTGGGACTGGCTGCCCTCCCTGCTCTCCTCTCGGCAGGACTGAGCGGCGGACCCTGCAGGCACTCACACAGACACCTGCCCCTGGTGCCCCCTCGGGCGGGGGCGGCTCACTCTCGCGTGTTCCCTTAGCAGAAGTCAATGCCATCAGTGAAAACACGGAGACGCTCCACCTGAGCCCTCAGGTCACGACGGAGATCGTGGGCCGCGGCGCAGACAAGAGGCCCCAGGTGTGCGAGCGCTCCTGCGAGGAGCTGAGCAGCATGGTCACCGAGCTGTCTGGGCTGCACGCCATCGTGAACCAGCTGCACGAAAGCCTGAGGAAAGTGGTGGGTGTAGGCGAGGGCCGGGGGTGCAGACCCCAGTGTGAGCGTGCTGACCACCCCCCACCCGAGGGCGGGGCGCAGGCCCCACGACCCCCCGTGTGACACCATGCTAACCACTTGCTACCCGAGGGGTGGGGCGAAGACTCACTGAACCTCTGGTCTAAACATACTAACCACTTTGTGCCCAGAAACATGCTGGACCCCATTAAAAGCGCCCGTGTAAATGCGGGGTGCTCATGGCCACCTCTTGGGGACTTTGGGTCAAGTCCAGTGTAGTCAGGGGACAGCTAGCAGACGTGAGAAGGATTCTGAATAAGAAGTCATGGGGTGCACTTTCTCCAAAATGAATTCTCAACTTGGGGCAATTCATCTCCCCAGGAAATGAAAATCCTGCATAGAGGGGACACTTTTACATAAAAGGGCGAGTGTGCTAAGCAAGAGCCACGGCTGTCTGGGAAACAGCCTGCCCCTAGAGATGTGAGGTGATGACAGCCAGATAGGTTCCACTGTCAATCACCTAAGGAAAACAGTGTCTCACCTGCTTCAGGATGCATGATTCATGGCTTAAGGAAAGGTTGCCGATGGTAACCCATGCTTCCCACATCCTCTGCAAGGCCACACGCTGGGCACATGCCTAGTACAGGTGACTGCCCCAGGGGACATGAAGTGACGTCAGGAGAGAAGTTGCAGAGGGAAGGGGTCTCTGTCTGGGCCCTGGGTCCTGCACGCCTTGGGAGAGCACTGGGACATTGCTGCAGCTGGGTTGAAATGCTGGTGGCTGAGCTGGGCTGTCCTGGAGACAGAAAAGAGCATGTGGTGGGAGGGGTGGGCATTCAAGCCGAGAGAGCTTTAGGACAAGTCTGCTGGCCTGGGAGTTGGGACTGACGACATTTGTGGACTTCCTGAAGTTGCGCAGAAAAGCCAGGAGAGGTGTGTCTCTGTGACTTTTGCACAAGAGAGTGTCTGTATCTGTCCTCCAGTTCTCAAAGGGCTCACGACCCCTTTGATTGGAAGTCAGCATGTGGGGAATGTACCCACACAATGTCAGCTAGGGCAGGGCCCTGAAAGAGGGAGGCAGACAGCCTGCATGCTTAAGGACAATCCGCATAATTCATACTTATTTGATTTTTTTAAGTTTGTGTCTTCTCTGGCCTGTAACCCCCAAGACAGCAAGAATTATGCGTGTTTGTCATGTGCTCTCAGAGTGGGCCCTGTAATTGGAGGAACGGCTCCCTCGTGTTCCTAACTCGCCCCTGCTTCCCTGAGGCCTGGGGGCTGGGCCCCTGGGTGGGCAGCAGGCCTCAGGATTCCCTCCCACTAGGTGCTTAAGCGAGTGCGGCTGCAGCCAGAGCGGCGGGCAGCGGCGGGGTGGCCTGCGCACCAAGGCCCCGTGGTGTGAATGGGCTTGGGGCAGCCTAACTTGGCAGCAGGTCGCCCCTTCCTGGGCCGTGCCGCCCCGGTGGTCCTGCCCCTGCCCGAGCACCATCTGAGGCGGGCGCCTGTGTGCAGTCAGTAAAGTCTTTGCCTCCCTCCAGTCCAGTGACAACCAGTTCCTCTGGGAGCTCATGGGTGGCCCTCCGAAGACCAGGAATGTGTCAGCTTGCTGGCAGGATGGCCGGTTCTTCGCAGAGAATGAGACCTGGGTGGTGGACAGCTGTACCAGGTGCACCTGCAAGGTGAGGCCTGGGGCCGCACTCCTCCAAGGCTGTGCACCACCGACAGCCCTCCAAGCCCCAGAAACTGCTCCGAGGTGGTCGGGGAGAATGGGCATAGGACCAGGGATGTGGAAGGTGCCAGAAATGAGACTCCAGGAACAGGAATCCAGAGGCGAAGCCACTGAAGCTACCCCGGGGTGGATGTCCCTGACTTTGGTGTGGTCCCCTGCACTTCTGTGATGGACTTGAGGGCCAGCAGGGACACCTGGGCAGTGCTGGGTCTGGCCCCACCTTGGGAGTAGTTTCTCTGCCTTATTTCATGTCACTTGATCTCCATCGAGGGTGATGGCCTCAGACACCAGACCATACGAGCTGACCTCGTCCGACCTCCCCCTCCTGCCTGCAGGGCTGCAGAAGGCCTCACTGCTCTGCCAAAAGGGAGGGGGCAGTGGCAGGAGGCCCAGCGCTGGGCGCCCAGCAGAAGGGAAGTTTGCTGTCAGTCCACTGGCGATGGGCAGGATCCACGGGGTGGAAACCGGTGCATACGCACCACTGGTCCTGTTCGGGCCAGCCTGGCACCAATGCCCATTCTCTACAGTGAGTGTTACATGAGTCCTTTCTTTACTTGTAGAAATTTAAGACCGTTTGCCACCAAATCACCTGCCCGCCAGCGACCTGCGCGAGCCCGTCCTTTGTTGAGGGTGAATGCTGCCCTTCCTGCTTCCACTGTAAGTGCTGCCGGAGCATGCTCCTCTGCCTCCTGGGGGCTCCCCATCGGTTGGGTGCTCACCGGTTGGCTGATGCTGGCGGAGCAGGGACGGCTCAGACAGGGAGCTCAGGCAGAGGGCCGGAGGCCAAGGACAGGACTCCCCAGGTTGTCCCTCGCCGCTGTGGTGACCAGGGAGGGCTCTGCAAGACAGGAGCTCAGGGCTGAGGCCTGTGTGCTGTCACCTCCCGGTGATGCCACTGAGCCCCAGCGGCCCCTCGTCCAAAGAACCTTGACTCCTGGCCCCAAGCGGACGCTGACTAGGGAGCAGACGCCACCCTGGTGCTCCAGGTGTGTTAAGGCAGCAAGTAATCCTATGAACGCCATGTGGACAGAAGATGTCAGGAAATTCACCAAGCCGAGACCGACTCCCACCCCACCCTGGTTGAGCTCCAAGTGATAGAAACCCAGGAGCCGATGCAGAGAGGGAGGCTGTTCCCCCCGTGCTGGGTATTCTGTGCGGTCAGAGAGCATGAGCGGTACCAAAGATGCTCTGAGGGGTCTTCCCTGGGGGATCTGCCCTGGGGGGCCTACACGGGCGTGGGTTCTGTGCTGGGAGGTCTGTGCTGGGGGTCTTCAGTGGGGAACCTGCACTGGAGGGCCTACCCTGGGGGGTCTGTGCCAGGGGTGTCTACCCTGGGTGGGTCTGCCCTGGGGGCTCTGCCCTGGGAGGCCTGCCTTGTGGGGGGATCTTCCCTGTGGGGGCCTGCGCTGTGGGCCTTGCACTGCGTCCGCACCTGCACCAAACCCACCCCAAAGGGTTGGTGCCTTCTAGGGGCTGCTGCTGTGAGGCCACCTACTAGACGCCCAGGCACCTGGTGCACAGGCCTTGGGACTCGGGTCTCACCCGGGCACTCACTCCCAGATGTGCAGGGCCTGTTCCTGCCACCCCTGGGCCTTTGCCCAAGTGTTTCCAGCCCCCATACTGTGCTTGTCCAAAATCACAGCCCCCCGCCCACAGGAACCACATGGACTCCACCTGTTGGCATGCCCTCCCTGTGCCTTGCTGCACCCCAACATTCCCCCTCCTGGCACGGTTCTCTCACCTTCCCTTCCCGTGAGATGACCTGGATTGGGTTGGCCGGCTCTGTGGACACTTGCTGTGAAATGTCCTGACTCTTTTCTTTCCTCCCCATACTCCTGGTCTGGGGCCTGAAGGGTGCTAGCTGAGACACGCTGGTCCCGAGGCCTGGGAGCATGGCCATGGTATTCTCCTGCCAGGCCTCCCCACTCCCCAAGTGCCCTGCACTTCTGGAGGAGCCATGCCCCAACTCTTGCATGGGCTGTGGGGCTGGCCGGGTCGTGTGGGGCGTGGTGCTGGACTGAGAGCTCTTATGCTGGCTCCCCAGGACATGTGTTGCCCTCTGGATACGCAGGGAGAATGCCTTTGGACGTGGGCTCAGGATCTGCTAACTGTGTGATTCTCTGGGTTTCAGATCCATTCTTTGTAAAACAGAGTGATTGTCCCCACTTTGCAGGGGCGGCTCTATGATCGAAACAGACGGTATGGAAGCGCTGACATATTTTGGGTTGAATTGGATTGTACTGCATAATATACGGTGTAGCCACAGTGACCTGAGGGTCCACGTTAGATCACAGGGGAAGATTTAATGCTATCAAGAGCACAGTAGTGCTAAAAAAGGCCTCCAGGACCATCTCCTCACTCCTACCTCTGTCACATTTCATCGCAGCACATTCACAGGGCTCTTTGCTGCCTGAAGGAACAGTCGGGCAAATCATATTTTTACTATTTACTGGAAAGATCTCTTGCATTTAAGTTACTGTATTTTCTCTGATTTAGGGATTAATATTTCCTATGAAGAATTTTTTTTTGTAGGAAATTGCCTTTTCATTTAATTTGTCCAATTTAAGTTATTTGGAAGTGAATTTAGTGACCTGTAATTTCAACCAAAAAATTGGAAAGTTTCACTACCATATATAAATTAGCAAATGAGGTTAAGATGGAAATAAATCTCAGTAGCTCAGTACAAGCTCAAGTGGACATGGTTCAGCCCTGTGGATCTAGAAGTCCATGGACACCTTCCCGGGCCCGCATGGTCCTAGTCCCCACACTCGGACAGTGGACCCTTGGCTGTGTCTAGTCCTCATGCATCTGCCGAACTCCTTCCACCCTCCCTGGGAAGGCGGCCCTGAGTCCGACCAGGTGCAGTAGGACTGCAAGCCACTGGGGAGAGAAATCGCTCACGGCTCCGCAGGGCATGGGTCCTGCAGTGCCGCAGGGGCTGCAGCCGCCACTGGGCGGGGGCTTGACGGACCCTCACATTTCCCATCCAGCAGCAGACAGCGAGGAGGGCTGGTCCCCATGGGCGGAGTGGACGGAGTGCTCCACCACCTGTGGGTCTGGCACCCAGCAGAGAGGCCGGTCCTGCGATGTCACCAGCAACACCTGCCTGGGGCCATCCATCCAGACACGGGCGTGCAGCCTGGGCAAGTGCGACAACCGCAGTGAGTGTCGGCTGCTTGGGGGTGGGGGCATCGCCAGCCCTTAGGGTTTGGGGTTTGGGAGGACGGGCCACAGCATGTCTCGGGGGCTCAGCCATGCTGGGGGGGCCCCGCAGGGCTCCTTGTACTCTCCCGCCTGGTTGATAAGCCACTCATGGGTGCAGCCCCTGCCATTTGCTAAGCCCTGATGTCTCTCTCCTCTGTGAGCTAGTCCGGCAGGACGGTGGCTGGAGCCACTGGTCGCCTTGGTCCTCCTGCTCCGTGACCTGTGGACTGGGGAACATCACACGTATCCGGCTCTGCAACTCACCAGTGCCCCAGATGGGGGGCAAGAACTGCAGAGGGAGTGGCCGGGAGACCAAAGGCTGCCAGGGCGTCCCATGCCCAAGTAAGCAGGACAAGCGTGGGGGAGCGGGTGCAGACGGCAGGGACCAGGGCTCCTGGCCACTTCAGTAGGACAGACCTGAGCCATGGAAGGGGGCTGTAAGCCCCTCGGCTGACCCTTTTCTGGAAACCGGCCCTGGGTGCTCACATTGGTGACCTGGGGTCAGCCCCGACCTTCTCTGGGCTAGTTCAATTAAATTACAATTAATCAACAATTAAGGAGGAAACACGCCAGACCTGTAGGAGCTGTTGTGGGACACACTTGGACTGGAAAAAATGATGTGTCTCAGGAGACGCCTTCCCTGCATCTGGGGCATGAGAAAGCCAAGTTTACAGAAAACACAGGTCCCAATGCCAGGCCTTCTTGGGAGGCCCAAGTCATGAAGTCACTGACACTCAGGGAAAAGGAGAGCAGAGGTGCCCCCTTTCCCTGCTGTGGCCCTTCTGCACCGGCGAGGCCTGGCAGCCACAGGCATTCAGATGTGAGCTCCTCTGTGCTGGGGGCACCTGCAGCCACAGCCCCACTGGGTCCCTGCATCCAGAGCAGAGGCTGTGCGGCTGCTCTTTCTGGAGGCAAAAGCAGAGCTGGGTGGCCCCTCATGTTCAGCAGCTGGATCTCAGGGTCGTGGAGAGCCGTCTCCCCAGCTTCTCCCACTGTGCCCTGCTCTTCCTCTGGAGCCTGCGGCACAGGTCCCGGCCCATGATGTGCTCCCTGCTCTCTCACTGCAGTCGACGGTCGGTGGAGCCCCTGGTCCCCGTGGTCTGCTTGCACGGTCACCTGTGCTGGAGGGATCCGGGAGCGGACACGCATCTGCAACAGCCCCAAGCCCCAGCACGGAGGCAAGGCCTGCGTGGGGGATGTCACTGAACATCAGATGTGTAACAAGAGGAGCTGCCCGATAGGTGGGTGTGTGTTTGGGGCACATGGTGCGCAGACACTCACATCTGTCCCTGTGGTCAATGCTGTAGTCAGAGAGGTCCTTGAAGAAACCATGGCTTTTATTCTAACAACTTTTGGAAAACACACAGAATTCATAGGAAAGAATGACCAATTTTATGCACAAAAAGACAACTGCTTTTAACATTTGTGTTATGTTCCTCAGCATTTTTATGTAAAAAGAGAAATCGTGCAAAGCAGGATGAACATTTTGCATGGTAGTGATCGTGTCCTGTAGCCTGCTACACCATTTCCTTTTAATGCTATGCTCTTGACAATGTGACTCGTGTGGCCACCAAGCCTTACCCCACACGAACTGATACCACCTCATTTCTGATTAGCGCCGATTCACTACACCTAGGCCACAGAGGGCTGCGGTGCATACGTGGCCTCTCCGGCACATGCAGAGGTGCATTCTCAGTGAGTTGAGTTAATCAGCTCTACTCACCCCACGCAGACGGCTGCTTGTCCAACCCCTGCTTTCCTGGGGCCAAGTGCAGCAGCTTCCCGGATGGCTCCTGGTCTTGTGGCTCCTGCCCAGTGGGCTTCCTGGGCAACGGCACCCACTGTGAGGACCTGGATGAGGTGGGTGCCCCCCAGGGTGGAGGGGCCTGTGGAGACCAGGCCGGTGGCTCATGGCTGCCTGTCCCTGCAGTGTGCTGTGGTCACAGACGTCTGCTTCACCACAAGCAAGGCCCCACGCTGCATTAACACCAACCCTGGGTTCCACTGCCTGCCGTGCCCACCTCGCTACAAAGGCAGCCAGCCCTACGGCGTTGGCCTCGAGGCGGCCAGGACAGAAAAGCAGGTGAACAACTGCCCCTTATGTTATTGTTAAAGGCTTTTAGTCAGGCCGGAGTCAGGGTGCACCGAGGGTGGGCTAGGGAGGTGAAAGGGCGGGCTTGGGGGTCATGGAGGGGCCTCACTCTCCTGGAGCCTCTGCCCACTGTCGCCACCCGACCAGCATGGGGATTTGGAGCTGTGCTTCCATACCACTCCATTCAGAATGCAGAGCTCCGAGCTGAGATTCCCTGCAGAGCATCCCTGAGAACCAGGGTGACCACATTTTGGGCACCAGCCATACCACACGGTCCCCCGTAGGCTGGGATGTGATGGTGGCATAGCTCAGCGGCCTTTGGAAAGCACCTTGAGACCACTTCCGTAAGGAACTAGTGTCTGAGTTCCAGACGCTGGCCCAGTGGGTGCAGGCTGATCACCCTGATGGGGCCCTTCGTGTGGAGTCAGAGTCTCAGGGTGACTGGAGTGCGGCCCTTCGCCCACAGGTGTGTGAGCCTGAAAACCCTTGCGAGGACAAGACCCACAGCTGCCACAGGCATGCGGAGTGCATCTACCTGGGCCACTTCAGTGACCCCATGTACAAGTGTGAGTGCCAGACGGGCTACGCGGGTGATGGGCGCATCTGCGGAGAGGACTCGGACCTGGATGGCTGGCCCAACAAGAACCTGGTTTGCACCACCAACGCCACCTACCACTGCATCAAGGTGAGGGCAGGCTGGGTGTGGGCTTCCCCCTGAGCTCCCATGGCTCTACCTGGGGACTGGAGAACTCTGGGCTGTCCCGGGATGCCCTACCACAGAGGGAATGCGTTTGCCCATTGGTGGGGAAGGGGCCTGGCCATTGGCGGCATCTCCCCAGCATCTACCAGAAGAGTTTCTGTCCCTGGGCTGCCCCCTTCCTCTATGATAGTTTCAGGGATTGCTGTGAACAACTGGCCGACCTGGGACCTGGGGAGGAAACCTCAGCTAATGTGTGTTTGTTGACTGAATACAAAAAGAGACTTTTAATCAGTGAGGCTGGACAAGGGTGCCGTGAGCAGGCCCACACCATCCACGCTGGCAACCCAAGGCGTCAGGGCTATGCACACGCAGTCAGATCTGGCAAATCTTTTTCTTCTCAAAGCCCCAGTGTGCTCAGTATGGGAAGTGATGAGGTCTCTGGGAGAAAAGGGGGATCTGTGACAGGTGTATCTTTCCCGGGGCTGAAGATCACCACAAACCACAGAGATGCACCCTCTCACAGCCTGGAGCCTGGGCCTCACTCCCTCTGGAGCCACTGGGGAGGCGCCTCCTGCTTCTTCCACCTTCTAGGATCCCCAGACACCGTTAGCTTGTGGTCACATGCCTCCAGCCTCTGCCTCCCCTTCCCAAGGCTTTTCTGGGCATCTGTCACAAATCTCCCCCTGATTCTCTTGTAAGACTGACGCCTGGTTGTACTTGAGCCCACCTGGCTCCTCTGGCACAAACTCATCCTTTCCAAACCCTTAACTCAAGGGCATCTTTTGCTGTGCAAGGTAACATTTACAGGTTCCCGAGACTGGGATGTGGCATATATTTTGGGAACCGCCTTTCATCATACAAGGTGCTCACAAGACCACTATCCATGGTGTTCCCAAAAGTTTCAGTGTCATATATGCCTTAATAGCTTCAGAAATGTAAGTGCCACAAACCTGTAAAGAACATCATTTGCACATATATTCATCTATTTTATATTTATTCATTCTTGTGAATTTTGGGTAAGAAAGTTTTAATTTAACTTTCCTCTTTCACCCTTTCTTGATTGAAGATGGCACATCACAGTTCCCAAATATAAATATGTTTGAGGATGAATAGATGCAAATGTCAGACTTAATAGGGAGCACCTCACCTGAATCAGCCCCTTGTTCACCTGCTGCACAGGTGTGGAATCCTCCACTTGGCTGTGCCCCGGGACCTGTGCCCCCACCAAGACTTCTCTTCCTTCATCACCTAGAGTTGAAACTCGCTCTGGACGTGGCCCCGGGCCTGGCCATGCTCTGGTCAGACCTGGGGTCCATGCTGAGTCCATTTGGCTTGGGAAGCACGTTAGTGTAGCTGAAGCTCTGTCCACCATCATCCTTTCTGGTATTTCCAGTTCCCTCAGGTGTGTGTCTGTACAGCTCAGCTTTGAATTATAATGTGGTTGGATTGAAACAAAATGACTTTTTCACCAGTTAAGTGAGTCATCATCTTATGGGAAGAGCTGACGCAGCTGAGGGAATTTGCAGTTGCAAGCCTTTTGTGAGCAGGTCACGGCGCCCTCAGAGACTTGCTGGCATCTGCTGGCTCAGAGGGTTGATGGTTTTGGTGATGAGTGGAGGTTTCTGGGCAGGAAGGGGACACAGGCTGCATCCCCCATGCTCACGGGGCACCACTGCTCACTCCTGGTTCTGCCGCCTCTGGGCAGCTTTGTGGGTCCTGGCCTTAGGATACAGCCTCTTTTGTCTCGGCCTCAGCAGGGGAGGGCTGATTTCTAGGGCAACACTTGAGCAGAGGTGTGTGTGCCTCTTGTCTTTGCTCTGCTGTCTCCCGAGGGCAGTCATGTGACATGCACTGGCCGTGGTCTCATTCTTGCAGTTTCATTTGCCCACCTTCCCAAATGAAGGGCTTTTCCAAATGTTTATGACCAGTATGCTTCCTCTGGCTGCAGGATAACTGCCCCCTCCTGCCTAATTCTGGGCAAGAAGACTTTGACAAGGATGGCATCGGAGACGCCTGCGACAGCGACGACGACAATGATGGCGTCGATGATGAGAAGGTCGGTCGGGCCTGGGGGTCGGAAGGCGACGCTCTCTGCCCGAGATCTCCCGAGTTCCCCTGCATAAGTAACTCACATCCCTGGTAGAGAATGTCGGTCACTTACAAAGGGAATTAGCCAGCAGAGCCGCTTGCACAGAAAGTGGCTTCCCGCCCCTGGTGGTGCCAGCGGCTGGCCCTCCCACAGGGGCCACCATCTTCATGGTGACACTTGGATGCTACCATTTCCTGAGGTTAATGTTGCAAAACACATGTTTTAACAAATTAGTATATAATATAGCACCAAGTTTTATTCACAGTTTACTACACCTGACTTTCATTGATCCATGGTCCCATTCATCCTTTCATCAACATTTACCATCTATCCTCACAGTGAAGTATATGTGTATCATCTTCACTGCAGAAAATCTCAAAGTTTTTAAGGGGCATAGGGACATAAATTACTATGAAATGACTGGATATCAAGAAAGTGTTTGGCTGAGCTGTATGGTTTCTCTGTCTTCACACTGATTATCTGAGGATACAGCCTGCGGGACCATGCAGCCAACACCCGCATGTTGTTTCCTAAATTCTTCCCTCCCTGCTTTTCCAGGACAACTGCCAGCTTCTCTTCAACCCCCGTCAGTCTGACTACGACAAAGACGAGGTGGGGGACCGCTGCGACAACTGCCCGCACGTGCACAACCCCGCGCAGATCGACACGGACAACAACGGGGAGGGGGACGCTTGCTCCGTGGACATCGACGGCGACGGTCAGTCCCGCTCCTCCAAACGGGCGTCTGTAAGGTCACTGCTGGACGTGTCTGCCAGCTGGCATTTCATTCTGGCGTCACTGGACAAGCTCACTTCCACCCACCAGCGTAAGGCTGACGATGCCGTCAGTGCCTCTGGGCACCATGCCCTTCTCCCGCCTCCCCAGGGCTCAGTGGAAGGGATTGCCCGCCTCAGCACCACCCTTTAGGAAACTACGCATCTGGCCTCTTCCTTTTCCTGATGCCAGGCCCCCTGCTCCCAGGGTCACTCAGGTAGAGCACCTCACCAAGAGGTGCTTCCGAGACAGGTGTGACGGGCTCCTCCCTGCCCTTCTCGGGCTCCTCCTCTCCGAGGCCCCTCCCCAGGCCCCTCCCCCTCCCACCGGGCTCCTCCCCGCCCCCCGCCCCAAACAGGCCCCTCCCATAGCCCCATCCCCCTCCCACAGGCTCCTCCCCCTCCCAAGGCTCCTCCCCGCCCTGCCCCAACAGCCCCTCCCCCTCCCCACAGGCTCCTCCCAGGCCCCGCCCCTCCCATGGCTCCTCCCCAGACCCTTCCTGGGCCCTGCCCCCTCGCCATCAGGCCCCTCCCCCTCATGGGTGGCACCCCATACCGCCCAGCCCTGGGTCAGCTTCCGGCCCAACCGGCTCACCTTCACCTGTGTGTTGTTGCCTCCTGGCCAGTTTTCTCAGTGTCCCTGGTACAGCAGGGACTTCGGCTTCCCACACCAGGACTGTGTCTGGCCCGCACAACCCAGGCTTTGGGGCCACGGGCACCTCCCCCCAGGCCCAGCCGGCCTCTGTGATGTGCCCACACTCTGCCTTTCTTAGGGGTCCTCTCACCTGCGTGGCTACCTCCTCCCACCTGGCCCGGACAGGACAGACCAGCCCTTTCCCGATGCTTTTCATTTTCACTTGGCATCTGTGGCGTTTGGCTCTGCCAATTGTGCCTATTCACTGATGGACAGTATTAATTCATATTCTACTTAATTCAGATTTTTCATAACTCCCAAACTCATGGAATTACCTATCTTCAGATTTCTTGAAATAAGGTGTTACACTTAAAAACCCTGCCAATCTCTGCTTACCTACCAATTGCTGCTTACCTACCAATGTGGGAAATGGATGAGGCAACATAAATCAGGAAGTGGATCAGCTGCTAGGAGCTCAATGCATATTTTCTGAGAGGCTCTCAGGGAAAATAATCAACATCGTGGACTCAGATTCATACTGTGATAACACTTTCAATGACTCCTGGCTGTGTGGCATTGTCTGGAAACCTCTATGAGATGGTTCTGTTTTAAACTTAGGGGATTTGAATTTCAGTGGGAAATCAGACATATGTTCTTCTGTGAATATAATAATCTTTACACTTTATCATATTCTTAGGTGACTTCTTTCATTAAATAAAAGTGGCAGCAAGTTATTTACTGCAGTAGGAAAGCAGCGCTAAGCTCAGTGTGTTCCCATTTCTTTCCTGGAACACCCAGATGTCTTCAATGAGCGAGACAACTGTCCGTACGTCTATAACACCGACCAGAGAGACACAGATGGCGACGGTGTGGGCGACCACTGCGACAACTGCCCCCTGGTGCACAACCCTGATCAGGTAATCAATTCGGCCACTGACCAGGCAGATCTATGAGCAGAAGGAGGGGTCAGAGGACCTTGTTGTAGATACATACGCCTTTGTGGTTTTCCATCAGCTCTGCCAAGACATGACAACATAGGCTTTTGATAATTTTAATTGAAAACATTTACTGAACTCACATCTAAGCACGTCTCCTGTATCTCAGTGGACACAGGCCAAATGAGTGGATGCCTTTGCCTCACCATCTGAAGGTCCGATGTGTCTCCATCTAATCTTCTCCATTTCTCTGATGCGAGCACAGGGAGCTGCTTTCTTATCTGTCTTGCCTTTGGACCACACATGTGAGATCATAGCATATGCTGATACAGTTCACAGAATACGCTGCAGCCAGTGATGCTGCAAAGGGACTCTATTCTGCAGCCGAAAATTCTTTCCAGTTGCTTGAGTGCAGGGTGCCCCTTAGAGAGGTGGCATTGGGCGAGACCTCCGGGCCCTAGCCCCTGTTCTGAAGTAGACAGGGTGACCTCAGGAGGCCGTGTCCTCTCCTGCATGTAGGATGAGGTGGCCCCATCCACATGTCTGTGGCGACCCTTGGTCTGGGGCCCGTGTCCCTGGTGGGTGCTTAGTACCGTGGTCCTTGCTCTGACCCCCAGACCGACGCGGACAATGACCTAGTGGGTGACCAGTGTGACAATAATGAGGACATCGATGAGGACGGCCACCAGAACAATCAGGACAACTGCCCCTACATCCCCAACTCCAACCAGGCCGACCACGACCACGACGGCAAGGGGGATGCATGCGACTCGGACGATGACAACGACGGCGTCCCCGACGACAGGGACAACTGCCGGCTTGTCTCCAACTCCGGCCAGGAGGACTCGGACGGTGGGTGCCGGCCCTGCCGCGGCGCGAAGACCTCCTGGGGGGAAACAGAGTGCCGGGCCATGTGAGGGTGTGGGGTGGGTGTTTCTTGGCAGATGGGGTACTCGGCTTTCAGTGTCACTCAGCCGGCAGGTGACTGCGTGTGTGTGCACATGGGTCAGGGTAAGCCAAGGTCTCCACATCTAGGTGAAGCCCCTTGTCCCCAGGGAGACTTGCCTGTTACAACAGGATGGAGCAGCAATGCTCATATTATGACACTGAGGTCAAGGGCTTACTCTTTGAGGCTAACAAAAACGGTGGTAGTATGTAACGTCTAGGAAAGACACCGACTTGTACCAGAGGCCTGCGCAGGATACGCCCTTGAGGGTGTCAGGCCACTGGATGGGTGGCTGTCCTTTGCATGAGTCCCAGGTAATAAATGGGAGACCGCTGTGTGGGACACCAGCCTTCATCAGGGAGGTAAGGGGTTTGGGAGCTGGAGCCCATGTGGCTGAGAAGCATGCAGAGGGCCTCGCTGACCTGGGGGCAGCTGCCAGAACCTCCCAAGAGCAGCATGAGGAGGTTTCAGCAGAAAAACCTGAGAATAGCCACCCAGCCTGGGGGTGGGGGAGCTCACCGACCCTGGAGGGGAGACCTTGGGCCTTCCACCAGGCTTCAGGAAGTCAGCGCTGGTTAGGGTTTCCTTAGATGGGAGCATGTGCCTGCCATGCAGGAGCTGTGGGGGTGTCACTGAGCAGAACTGGAAAAGGGTTTGGGGGGTGTGATGGGAAATTCCTTTAAACTCGGTATCTTCTTCCCAGCAGCAGGCACACAAGTGGTAGTTTAGCAAATTGGCACCCGCCTGCCTGCAGGGTGGTCACTATACCATGACAGGGCAGCGTGAGGGCCGGATGTCACCTCCCTGTCATCCCAGGGTGGTCTGTGACCCACCTGAGCCTCCCCAGCCCATCCACCACCTCACTAGGAAATTTTATAAGAAACATCCCAAAGAGGAAGGCTGTATCTCCCAGGAAAAGTCATTTTTAGTGTAAGAATTCTGCTTTAAATGCCAGACAGATCACAGGCAGGGGTGATTAAGGAAGCTAACAATAGAAGTTCTAAAAACTGTCAGGAAAAAGAGCCAGAAATTCAGGCTGATGTTCCTGGCCAGCCATTCAGGCTGTGCCCAGTTCTGAACTCACAGTGTGTGGGGAGTGGCTCTCTGGGGAGCTCGAGGTCGCGCTCGCTGCAGTGCTTGGGAAGGGGTCCAGCCTTCACACAGCCTGCAGGCTGAGTGCCCTGGGAGCTGTAAGCATGTGCGGGAAGCACGACAGAGCCCCTCGCTGTGCTTTCCCCTGAGAACCACCCACGGGCTCCCTCGGATACAGTGGGCAGTGCCCCTATGCACCATGTTCTTGTCCCCCCGCTGTCCTGGTGACAGGTGATGGACGGGGTGATGCTTGTAAAGACGACTTTGATGATGACAGCGTCCCTGACATCGACGATGTGTGTCCAGAAAACAACGCCATCAGCGAGACCGACTTCCGCAACTTCCAGATGGTCCCCCTGGACCCCAAGGGCACCACTCAGATCGACCCCAGCTGGGTCATCCGCCATCAGGGCAAGGAGCTGGTGCAGACGGCAAACTCCGACCCTGGCATCGCCGTGGGTGAGTCTCCAAAGCGCCGGCCACCGCGGTCCCGGGCGCCCCCACTTCACAGCGTGATGCGTTCCTTTCGCTTCCAGGCTTCGATGAGTTCGGGTCCGTCGACTTCAGCGGCACATTTTACGTCAACACCGACCGGGATGACGACTACGCCGGCTTCGTCTTTGGCTACCAGTCCAGCAGCCGCTTCTACGTGGTCATGTGGAAGCAGGTCACTCAGACGTACTGGGAGGACCAGCCCACCCGGGCATATGGCTACTCTGGCGTGTCCCTCAAGGTGGTGAACTCCACCACAGGCACGGGCGAGCACCTGAGGAATGCCCTGTGGCATACCGGGAACACGCCAGGACAGGTGGGAAGGCGAGCTGGCGTCACTGCAGGTCCCTGGGTGTGGGGAGCGGTCCCGGCCCGTTCCCTGTTCCCTGGGCGTGGGAAGTGGGCCTGGACTGTTTCTGAGGTTTCCCTACCTTTGCTTTTTTTAGTTTTATCTGAGTCACAATGATGTGGATACTCATTTATTGGGTACCTGCAATACTAATGGTACCCGCCTGGCACTTTTCTAAACATGGTTGGTAACCCTGCCCTCTTCTAGACAGCCTGAATGTGTTGCCTAAAGTCCTCTGTTGAGGGAGCAGAGGATCCAGACTGCATCCATTACTGGCTCTTTCACTACGAGGTCCCCCTGGTGGGCTTGTCCACACTGGATTCTTACTATGAAGCATCGGAGGGAGATGTACCAGCATTAACCTGGGGGCAGAGGCACAGTTTTGTACCCCATTTGGTGGAAAACTGGTTAAGACCCAGGGTGCCAGCCACACTCAAAAATTTGCTTTTCCCTCAGGTTCGTACATTATGGCACGACCCCAAAAATGTCGGCTGGAAGGACTACACTGCCTACCGGTGGCATTTGACCCACAGACCTAAGACAGGCTTTATCAGGTGAGGGTGCCAGCTGCTCGCTACCAGGCGATCTCCTACCCTAAGACCCTCTTCCCACTGGATGGCGAGTGTGAACGTTAACAAAGAAGCCAGAGTGGCTCTAGCTGGCATCTAAGTCTGTGGATTCTTGCATTTTAAATGATGTGTCTTTCCTATTCTGCTCTGCTATTGCACATCACTAAAACACAAAAACAAGGCCATTGAAGAGGAGCAAACTTGTCTTGTTAAAGTAACTTGGAAGGTGGCGAGCCTCTCTCCTCTGGGCGAGGAAGGGAAAGAGCAACTAAAAAGCTGCCCGTTTGCCACGTTAGCATCATCTCGAGAACGGGTCTGTGTTCATTTCTGATACTGTGCATGGCTGAATTTAAACAGGTTTTTGAAAAAAACTTTCACAAATATCAGTCCAACAGAATTTTGTTCTCTTAGCATGACAGCATTTGTAATTGATTTTGATTGAAACGAAGTTGGATGATTTAAATTTAAGCTTTTTGCCAAGTGAAACTTAGTTCACATGAGCACAATCCGGTCAGATTCACCAAGTGCCAGGAGCTTTTCTGCCTCAGATTTGCGAGCAGGGCAGAGGGTGCAGACTGGCTACAGGGTGCGACGCTTTCCCCTCACAGAGCATGTGCGCCCTCCCAGGGGCTCTCATCCAGTCTGCCTGGGATGTCACATCGGGTAGAGCCCCTCTCTTCCTGTCATGCAAGGGAATGTGGCTGGGACTGGGACTGCCTGGTGGGCACTAGTGGGCACAGTGGGGACCTGGGCCCTGGACAGCCAGGGGGATGCGGTGCTCCTTGCCCTCCATCCGCGGCTCCCAGATGCGGGGATTCTGAGGCCCCGGGAGGGTGTTTGGGTGTGGCTGTGGGGTGCGGGCATGGGCACTGCCATGGCACACCTGTCACATGGCACACGGGGCCGGGTCCCGAGGGCCCAGCTCCGCGTCTGTGGGCCTCGCGTAGCTCACGCCCTCCCTTCCTTCCTCCCCGGTGTCAGAGTCTTAGTGCATGAAGGGAAGCAGGTCATGGCCGACTCAGGGCCCATCTACGACCAAACCTACGCGGGCGGGCGGCTGGGTCTGTTCGTCTTCTCTCAAGAAATGGTCTACTTCTCGGACCTCAAATACGAATGCAGAGGTGAGAGCCCTTCTGGGGGCGGGACAGCAGTGGCGTGGGGCAGTCAGCTGGGCTGCCCACCGCACGTGCTTTGCTTGGCTTGAGTTACTTTTGTCTGTCTGTCTGTCTGAGCTGAATGTGGAATCTTTCTGGACAATGCTGCCCAGTTCCTCACAGGCGTCACCTGTCACCGTCGAGCTCCACCCGGTGACTCCGTGTTCTCCTCGCCTTCTGGGCACCCAGTGACATTTTAGATTGCTCCCCTTGCTGAAAAAGACAGGAAGAACGGAACAGACAGACAGACAGAAGGGAAGCAGAGGAAGGAAAGGGCAGGCAGGGAGCAGGTTCTGTATCTGCAGGTAGACTCGAGTCAGGTATTGCGGCCTGGGAAGGGAAGTGGTGCCCACCTGGTACGATCCTGTCCTTCATGTGGTCAAGAAGATGCCCTGTTCTACAGCTGAAGTAATTGAGGCTCTGAGACGCTTCTCTAAAATCAGAGGTGAAGCAAAGCGATGAAGGACACGGGCTTCTTGCTTCTCCTGGGTCTCAGCCCCAGTATGTCGCCTGTCAGGACGTTTCGTGTTGCCTTCCTTCCACGCATGTCTCCATCCATGTTGTGGGGGTCTTTTTTTTTTTAATTAAAATAATGCTATTTTAGGTTATAGGTAGAACAAAACAAAACAAAACAAAACCATGGTCTGGCATCCTAATTCTGCTTGTTTTACTTTGCATAGACGTCTAAAAGAGATCTGCTGCATTTCCACCGTGTTCTGTAAATGCTGTTACCTGGACAGCTCGGTCCATCCCGGGACTTCCGGCTTCTCCCCCCTTAGCAGCACCTTCTGTCTGTGACCTTAACTTCGGGGTCTTCCTGTCATCAACCCCACGCCCAGTGCCTTCCGAGGATAAGTGTTAATGGAACCCAGCAGTGAACATCCACTCGCTCCGGGAGACACAGTTTGATGACACACGAGACTATGCGGACTGGAAATTGAGCATGCCGTGACCTTGTTTTCCCTTGTTTGCTTAAAGAGAACGACGTTTACATATAAAATGTAATTACTTACTGTATTTATGTGTATATGGGGTGGAAGGGAGATTGTAGCCATCATCATATATTAAGCAGGAAAAATATTGCTTCCCTACTTTTCGGCAGCGGGGCCGTGAGTCTCTTGGGTCAGGATGGCTCCACAGTGACCCCAAGTCCACGAGGCCGGGTCCGTTCGAGGCTGGAGCGCTGCTGTAGTGAGGAAGGGGTCGGGAGGTGGCAGCCATGGGGCAAGGGGCCCACAGCCCATCTAACAGTAGGGATAATTGCTAGAAGGAACAGAAACCGCTCCCCTGTTGCCTTGTCCTGCAACAAATGCCTCATTCTCTGCACAGTGCGGCCAACGCGCATCCACACGTGGGCTGGCAGAGCCTCATTAAGTGAGGGTTTGACGAGCGAAGTTTGTCTCTGAAGCTGCCGCTTGTGCCGTTGGAGACTTGAGAGCGCTCCTGGCCGCTGCTTCCTGAGTCTGCGTTCTGATCGCCTGAGTCCTTGCCTGGGCTTCTTCCCCAAAATGCAGACAATCGGCAGTGACGTCTAATCCCTATTCTAGGCCTTGAAACGATGGAAAAGTTGCTTTGACCTAACTTGGTAATAAATACTAACAGAACATTTATAACTGGTCCCAGTTATAAATGTTCTGTTAGTATTTATTAAATGAACATAGAATGCAAGCCTACTCACTGATAACTTATTTTAAATGTGTCAGGTAATACACAGGTAGTACAATTTCTAGATATAAACACATAATAAGTAAATATAATAATACAAATACAGTTACAGCAAAGTGTTTTCCTGTGAAAATTTGAAGTTTTACGATATTATGTTGTCATGATGAAC
Source organism: Smutsia gigantea (assembly GCA_032199065.1). Classification (NCBI taxonomy): domain Eukaryota; kingdom Metazoa; phylum Chordata; class Mammalia; order Pholidota; family Manidae; genus Smutsia; species Smutsia gigantea. The sequence continues at coordinate 68,594 of JAVSCE010016333.1, forward strand.
CATGTTTAAAATGTAACAGAATGAATAAATAATAACGAAGCGTTTATAATGGAACCTTAATGTATACTATTACCAATGACCTTAATTCACTATTTTTTGCTGTTACCTATCTGCAGCCTATAGGATTTTAAAAACTTTTGAATGCACGATGGCTTGTCAGATGCACCCATTAACCAGTCAGGCAGAAATATAACCCAGTGTGACTCCGTTTTGCTTCGAGCTGCTTGATCATTGTGCGGGAAACATTAGCTCCTCTCACTCCATGTAAGGGCTTAATAAGAGAAGTGTGTGTTGTCTGGCTGATGCAGGCGGACATCTGTTCCCTTGCTGTGACTAGTGCCTGTGTCAAATGGGGGGGAACCCCTAACTTTCGTTGCCTTGTAGATCTGATAAAGTCATGTTTTGCCTCCTTTGGGGCTGGTTCTCCTTATGATGGCTGCATTCTTTCCCTTTTTTGTGGGACTGTATTCCCGAGACCACAGAGGCTTGGGAGCCCTCATTAAATGTAAGGATTGTGAAGAGTGTGTGGGTTTTCTGTGTTAGTGGTACTTGGCCGGACTATACCGTGGTGTGGGACAATGATGTGAATATTTAGAATGTACCATATTTTTTTTGTAAATTATTTATGTGTTTTTTTTAAAAAACAAACTTCTCTTACAGATTAATGAAATTTCATTTGTTTTGCCAAAGACTGTAAATATTTATTTATTGTTCACATGGTCAGAATTTCACCACCGAAACCCTGCTTTAGCTAGAGCTTCATTTTTATACTTTAAAGACTAATAATGGGAAATAAATTGCAAAAAGGTTTTCTGTAAATGAATCTCTGCCCCTTTTTTAAGAAGAATAAGCAGGGTTTCTTTTGGGGGGAAGGGAGAAGATCCGTAATAGAGAAGAGTTGACATCTTGCATCCTGTAAGAGAAGAAGCCTGCTGGTTACAGGTGGGATGTAGGTTGGTGGTCTCTTCAGGGAAGGAAGTTCTATTTAAGGCACCCCGTGAACTGTCACCCTCCCAGAGCTATGCAAGACAGGCAAACCGTCCCTCCCGAACCCGTCCCTCCCGCGGCTTCTCGCTGTCAAACAAGAGGACAGAATTGCGCCGTGGATTTTGGCGAGCGCCCATGAATGGCTCATGGAACGTGCAGCAGCACCGGGGACCCCCTTGTCGAAACAAGCCATGCTTCTCGGCCAGGCCCCAAAAGGGGCAGGCTCAGCGAGGCGCATGCCAAGCCACCCATCGCAGGGAAGGCCAGCCAGCCGGCTGCAGTGGGAGGACAGCATGCGGGAATTCTGGGGTTTCTCTTCCTGGCAGTTTCCAGCTGCTTTGTGAGATTTGTCCCCATTACGGTGAGGCAAATACAGGGAAAGCATGACATGGGGAGACACGGGGGGACATCGGGGAGGAAAACAGGCATGCCTGGCTGAGGTAAGCTGCAGCAAGTCCCCAGGAGGCAGTAAGGCTCAGGGGAGGCCCTGGAGGTGGCCAAAGGGAAGCAGCCCAGCTGTGACCTGGGTGTGGACTGGGCAGGCTGTGACAAAATATGGGGACCGACCAGGCCAAATATGTAAGTCAGGAAGCCTTTTGAACATTTAGAAAGCAAATAGTAAAGGTTTTTGCAGGCCTGCAGCCAACTCTGGGGTGGGGTGGGGGGTGGGGCTTAATGCCCCTTTTACTCATGAAGCAAAAACATATACACTTTAATAATGATGTCTGCAAGTCAGGCAGGGAAGTGAGATGCATTTCTCCACGCGTTCCCGTTGCTTTGTGATCGATGGAGACAAGCGAGCCTCTGCCAGACAGTGGCCCCAGGCCCCAGCCCGCTCAGAACTTTTAGGTTCTGTGGACTAATTTTACTGTCTGTGTGACCTGACACAGGTGCCAGAGGTCCCTCGAATGAGACAATGTACGTGCGAGATATGGCTGAGTCCTTCTCTTTCCTTCTGTGCAGGGCTCTGGCACAGAGTGAGATGTGCACCTTTGTGGGGTTGGGAGAAGCTGGTTATGGCTCTGGCTGGGGCGGGGCAGCCCAGGCGGGCAGTGAGGAGGCCTGGGGGACTCGGGGTAACAAGCCAGCCCATCCTCGTGGTGTGCACAACTGTAAGGCTGCAGAAATTGGCAGGTGAAATCACAGAACAAGTATCTGGGACAGGCCTGTACTTGCCAGGAGGGGACTTTGGGAAGGAGGTCCTCATTGGCAGCCAGCACCTCCCAGTGGGGTGAACTGGGCCTTTCAGCATCACAGGCAGGTTCTACCCAATCAGACTGAATTCCTCAAAGTGGTATTTTGGCCACAGGAGCAGAATGGCCCTGGGCTTGGAGGAAGGTCTGGCTCCACCCTGCCCCTGCTCAGTGCCCTGCAGGATGCGGAGGTTCAGATGCCCACAGGCAGGGCCATTGGAGATCAACCAGCCTGCAGTCCCCACCCCACGGAGGGAGAGGGGTTGCTGGGGACCAGGGACAGTCCCAGCCTGGTCCCGCCGGAGCCTCTGCCCCCAGGAGGCAACTTGGCAGAGAGCACCGGGAGCTGAGACAGGCCTCACTGCGGGCACAGCAGGGGGACACCAGCTGGAGGGAAGCCCGCAGGCATTCCCACCAAGAGGTCCGGGCCCGGAGCTGCCGGTGTCACCAGACACTCGTTGTCCTCTGCCTGGAGGCCTCCTTGGGGGGCGGGGTTGGCCCCGAGCCCTTTTGCCGCTGCAGCAGGGGACCCGGCGCCATGGGCTGTCTCACAGAGTGACTTTCATCTCCCAACTCAGCCATATCGACACCTGAAAACTTCTACCACTTTTCAGACAGAGAACGAGCTTTTTTGCTCCCACACAATCCAAAATGCACTATGAGAAGTGGTGTTTTGATGTGATAGTTCTGGCAGACACGCTCTCCACACATCTTGACACACAGCTCTGGCCAGAGGGCATCACCAGAAGCAAATATAAGTCGGGTGCGGGGCTCTGGGAGCCGCCCTGGGAGGACGTGGAGGGTGCGGAGGGCGCAGTGCCCACAGCTGCCAGGGTGCTGCCCTGCCGCCTCCCAGTCCCCGTCCTGGTCCCCCGTCTGGTCTGGCGCATGGCGTCAGCCTTCGCTGTGCACCAAGGGGCTTTTCTGCTTGGTAACTTCAGGTGACAAGGATGGGCTGACTCCTAGAGCTTCCCAAGGACTGCTTTTGAGGAAAAAAAACACAGAAAGAGGAAGAGGGGTCCGCGCAGGAAGGCCTGGCTGCGCCCGTCTCACACACGGTTCCTTTGCTCTCTGCTGTTCATCACCCATTCAATCTGCTTTGTCAGTCAGTGGGTTTGCTTTCCCACCTGTGGAAAGTGCCTGGTTACCCTGGGTTGGGACAGATATGTGTGTTTTTCCCATTAAAAATCACAGACATATTTTTCTCTTAATGTGGTTTCAAGAACAAATTACATTATTAAACAAGCAATATATATAACATATTCACATATATTTACATAGGCTACTTGACGATATGTATCTCGCATTATACACAAGGGCCCCAAGCCCTCCGATGAGGAAGAATAGTCTTTCCTCATCACTGGGCAACTGGGTTTCCACATGCACAAGAGCAAAGTCGACCCTGTCTCATGAAATGTGCAGAAATTAACTTACAATGAATTAGCAGTCGAAATGTCAGTGCTCAAACCTCAAAACTCTCAGGCAAAACACCGAAAAATCGTCACGACCTTGGTTTTGGGGACGGACTCCTGAACATGACCCCGAAGCATGAGTAGCAGAAGTGGCTGAGGTGAACCAGACTCTCTCAAAATGAAAACCATTCATGCATTGATGGACATTGCTGACTGGGGAAAGCTCTTTACCAGTCTGACAACAGTCTGGTGTCCAGAATATATAAAAGCCTCTTACAACCCAATGGCAAAAAATGCAGAAAACTCATTTAAAATATGGGCAATGGGGCCCAGGGGCCACCCTCCACCCTCACCAACCCACACGCCCTCCTCAGCTCTGGGAGGCAGGCTTGCCCCTGGTGGCACAGGGGCAGAGATGAAGAGCCGTGCCCTAAACCCCGAGCTGGGTCCTTTGGGGTGTGCAGTCCACGCACTTGCTACTGGACAAAGCACCGATCGTTGTCTCAACACCGGGGCTGGAGAATGGATGGCACCCGACAGCTGCGAGACCCCAGACGGAAAGACACTGTCTGCAGGGAACCACCTGCAAAAGGGGCTGGGAGGAAAGCGGGCTGTGACCTCGCCAGGGGGGGTCAAATGACGTCTGCTCAGGAGTTGGGTCTGTGGAAAGGCGGCCGGCGCTTCCTGCACAGAGGTGCTGGCTCACCTGGGTGCAAACGGGTGCAGCCTGAGGGAAACACGGCCTGCCGGAGTGAGGATGGCAGTAGCCCAGAGGGCCGGCCTTCTGTCCTGACCGTCATGCTGTTGTCCATCTCACGAAGAAAACTATAAACTGCAATTAAAAATGCCTTTGGATAAAATTCCTAAAATAATTGAAAAGAAGCAAGGAATGTCTGAAGGGAAGCTCTCAGGACTCTCAGCGTCCCCAGGACACCTGGCTCCACACGGCAGCCCTGGGCTCGCTTTCCTGGTGCTGCTTGCAGATGCGTGCACTTCACCGATGGCCTCTATGGTGTCACCTCTTCATGAGGATGCCATAAACATCTCAGCCAGACTCAAGTCAGACCAGGCGAATCTGGAGACACAGTGGGGCAGTGGCAGGACGTGGCCTCCCTCAAAGCACTTTCCCAGCCTCAGGGCCAGCAGACAGGGTCCACCAGCATCCTGCCAGGGGCAGACCGGCTGCAGGAGCCTCTGGGCACCCAGCAGAATTAAGCCAGGATAGGCCAGCTGGGAAGGGTGAGGTCAGCCATCAGAACGGGTAACCCCCCAGCAATAACCTCTGAAAGCTGCTGAAGGGAGAAATGCCTAAATCTTAATCAAAATATCCTGGGTAAAATCTTGCAAAAGAATGTATTTTTAAAAGCATAAATGTGCTCCCCTGGGAGTGATTTGCTAAAATACTGCACTGTTGGTCTGAAGGTCAGCCCCAGAGCCTAGACAAAGGAGGAAGGGGGAACCCGCCACCAGTGTGGCCAGGAGGCGTGGGGACATCCAGAGGGCTCTGCGCTTGAGGACTGGCCGGTCCTGGGGTGCAGCTTACAGTTTTTATGATAATAAGGTGAGTTTCCCATGTTGATGCTTTAGTAACCAGGGAAACAGAGTACTGAGGGTTTGACTTACCCTGCTTCCCCCTAAAGCAGAGTGTGGCCACAGGCGTGGGATCTGTTTGTTCATCTTAGAGGTGAGTCCAGGAAGCTGGCCTGGAGGTGGGGACGTGAGGGCTAACGTGCCCACGGCTGTGTGGGTCCCACTGTGGGCAGCAAAGCTCAGGGCTTCCCGGGCCGTGGGAGGCATCAGGGGCCCCCGAAGGGAGTCTGGCCATCTGCCCACCAGCCCCCAGTCCCGGGAGCCCTTGCCTGTGGGCTGAGCAGGGAGGGGACGACTGCGAGGTGGGACAGCGGTGCCATTCCCAGGGCGGATAGGGCAAGAGACCCCGAGCATCCATGGGGCCCACTGACGCCTGCCTCCCGCCCTAAGCAGACTCCTCTGTGGCCTCCCCTACCTTTTCCACAGCCAGGACTTGACACTTTAGCTTTCCCAGTTCTTTCCTCTTTGAGACCCTCATCAGTTCCTGCAGCCACTATTTTGTGCTTCTTTTGTTTGCACTTCCCTTGTAGTTTAATAAATTGCAACTTTTTCAAATTTTAATAACACTAGATTATGCAGTATTAATCTTCTCAGTGTTTTGTATATGTTCTTAATTTTTAAATTGAAGTAGTCATTAACATGTTAAGTCCAGAGTTCTTATTCAAGAAAAGCTTAAAGCCCAGAAATAGCTATTACTCTGCTTGCCAAAACATGACATAAAAAATAGTTCTCTGAAAAAAAAAAGATCAGCAAATCTTTTGTGGTTTCTTAATGGCTAGTGAGAATATATTTGGCTCATATTTTATTATGAAATGGAAAGTTTCAACATTTACCTTAAATAAATAACATGAACTTTGTCAGACACCGAGATTCCCAGGAAGATCAAGGACCGGCAGAACCAGATGCCAGCTCTAGGAAAGTGTGTGCATGTGTGTGTGTGTGTGTGTGTGTGCGTGTGTGTGTGTGTGTGTGTTTATTCCTCGTGAAGCTAGAGACAGGCCTGATTTTATGCTCAGCTTGTCCTGAGGAAGCCACATTTTGTACGTGGCATGGGGTATAGTGTCACAGAGGAAACAGCCATGCGTGGTCTCAGAAAATCCTCTGATCTCAAACAGGAAACCTGAACATGTCAGGTAATTCACTCGGCCATCAGCTGTGCTTTTCTGGGTCCTGCTGTACTTCAGTCCTGCCCTGGGGACCTTGTGCCCTGGGGGTCAGGGAGAAGAGGACGCAGCCTACCGGGGCCCCTCAGTGCTGCAGACTTCCAATCAGTGCGTCCCACCCCTTGGCAGACGACATTGGTGACTATGAGGATTGCAGCTGGACGACGCCACAGGCGCCTGCAGTGCATGCCAGCTTCCCTCAAAGCATAGTCGGAGGCACCAGCCCTGCTCCTACAGGTCCATCTCCCAGACCCAGGCCCTGGCCTTGCCCAAGTCAACTCGCTGGGTGTGACTTCAGAGTCTGGGGTCAGGCTCCCTCTGACCCCCACCCTGTTGCCCAGTTGACAGAACCATTGGGGTTTCTGTAAAGGGCAACAGGTCGGTTACTATATCCTTTCCAGTTTCTTGTTGTGCAGAACAGTCCTGGCCCTCTGCCTGTGAACTGTGCGGACATCTATCCTAGGGCCTGGACTCTGTGCTCCAAGACCTGGGAGTCCTTCTATACAGCAGACGGCAGATGACAGATGACAGGGGAGCCCGGGGCTGCTCTCGCATGACTCCTGGGGACCCCTGACAAGATGTCACAGGTCTGCAGGTGGGAACGGCACGGCCCTGTGATAGGTGGGCAGGAGTGGCATTCCCTGTTTTGCAGCTGAAGGACGCTGCGCTGCGGAGGGCACGTGGGACTTCCTCCAGCCTGGAGACCCGAGCGCTGTGCTCTTTCTGCCACAGCAAAAATACTGCATGGAAACCCTTTTGCTGAAGCACTAGGCAAACATAAGCACATGACCTAAAGCAGAGCAAGTATTAGACAAACCCCAGGCAGCCTGGGATCCTTCTCTCTTCGTGTTTTAGTTACTGAGGCTTCTCCTCAAGCCTGCATATCTTTTCGTATATATTACATTGTCGAAATACATGCATATCCCCTTATGATATTATATTAAACTCCATGCATTGCCATTTCCTGAAAACAAATGAAATCTTAGGCAGCAAAACAATTTGATTCTACCTTTGATTCTTGATACACCGTGTTTTCTTTCAGATTTAATGCCATACATAGAAGTTTTCACAAGTCATTTGAGACCCCATTAAATTTTGCTTTTTGTTCAAATATGTACTTTGGAACAATGGTCAGTGTCTTTATAAAATATCTGTAGGTTAATGTTGTTTCTGGCCATAGGGGCAATATTTACTAATATAAATTGTTTTCTCACCCACGGCACACACACACAACACTCATCTTTACACACACAATAACACACACTGGGAGAAGGGCACATGCACACAGAATTCGCAGAGTCACCAGTGCACGCTAACAGATGTGCATGCTTTCTGACAGGTAATGGCTATAACATCTTCACATTTTAAAAGACACAAACCATGAGAAAATGGGAAAAGAGAAATGAGTTTTGCATTTCTGAGAGATGCAACATTGTTACCTAATTTGGGGAAAGGAGCTTATTTATTTGATTTATTCTAGCTGTTGAACCAATAAACTTACTAGCTTCTTTGGTTCCTAAATATTGAGCCAGGGCCTATGGCACACCCTACATAAGAGCTCCCCTCAAGGGCTGGATGTGTTAGGTATGGACTTATTTGTGCAGAATAAAGGGATGGCTAATCTTCAGGTTTTGAAGTTGAAAATTCCTTCCCCATTTCCTCTGCAACTTATTTTATAGGAAAATTGTACAGAATGATGAACTAGCTAGAATTATGTGGAAAAGAGTTGGTGGATTGTACCAAAGCAATATTTGCACAAAAACATGCATATTGCTGTGTATTTGTATTTATGTGTTGTATTTTCTTATTGCTTAATGATAAAGCACTAATAATTCCAGATATCATTGGTAGGAGAAAATATGCACATCATTTGTCCACCCACATTGCTTGCTATTTTATTGACAGACTGGAATGAACAGGCTGTGACTAAAACAGCTTCTGTCAGGACTGGGCCACCGAGACGGGCTCAGATCTTTCAGTTTAGTTTTCTACAAGCAAAACTTGTGCTATAATTTCAAGGCTATTTTGCTTCAACAGATGCAATGGAATAGTCACAACATTGCACCAAAAGCTTGTTTGTGATTCTCCTTCACCAGATAGAAATCCATCGGGAGCCGGGGCCATAACTCACGTGGTTGTGGATATACAGGTATCGGGAGTGAAAGCCTCTCCAGGAGCCTTAAGAAAACAGTTTTGGTTGTAAAGATGCATGTGTCCATGGCTCCAGGGCAGGCCAGACAGCAGAGCCCTGGGAGTGCACGGCGAGGGGGCTGAGACTCCTGGGCACTGCCTGCCATGGACAGGATGTGATGAGCTGCTCAGTTCCAGTTCTCAGAACAGAGGTCATCTGTCCTGGAAGCCCTGACAGGTTGTTGCCATGCCATGTATGCCAATGTTTCCCCTAAAGCAGAGGAATTCTAAAGTTCTCTTGGTTTTAGATTCAGATCATTAGATGCATGATGGAAATTGTTGATATAGAAATGCACACTCTGTATGTAATGAGCGCTTGTTCTGGTTATGAGGTCCAAGACTTCCCAGAGAGATACGCAGTTGGAGGAGGATGGACTCACCCTCCCTGGCCTGCTGAGCCCTGGCTGAGGGGCAGTGCCGTGAGTGCAGAGGCCCTCCTCCTGTGCGTGTGGTTGGGAAGCTTCAGCGGGCTGGAGGTCATGGCACCTCCAGGGCTCCCCTGTGCCCGGCAGGTGCGCCCCACACTCCCAATGACTTGGACTCTGCAATCTAGGTTTCCCCAGTGACTGCATGGGTGAAATCTGGCTACAAAGAGTAAAATATTTTGACAGTCAGCTGTGCTCAGTACAATGTCATCAATGACATGGTGCAGACAGTGGATAAAGGGAGCCCTTGAGGCTTAGCAACAAATTTACCAAATTCCGTATGTTTTATGTCCAATGGCAAAGATGTTTGAGTTTGAAGCAGCCATTTGAAAGTGTCTGAAGAGGCTGTCATTGTGTTCCTGTCCCCATTTGGAAGGCATAAAGGCAGGTGGGATGCAGAGAGGCCCAACATGGGCAGCCAGGCACTGTCTAATTAGCACAGACACCCGGACGTCCCCTCTTGCTCCTGGCAGACCAGCAAGCCCCACCCGGCAGGGGGCTGGCCACACACACTTCGCGGAGGATGAGGCTGAGAAAGCCAGAGGCATGAAGCAGGGTGAGCTCTGCGAGGGGAGCTGACGAGCCCCCAGGCGGTACTTCCCTCTCAGTGCTGCCACAGGGCTCTCAAGAGCTCAGCTAACTGCCTGCAGACGGCTCAGGTCTGGAGTGTGGGGACTGGCCCACATCTTTCATTATGAATGTCTCTTTGTCTTCAGTGATAAACACAGAGTGTCTGCCTTTCTGCATAAACTATGTTAAGGCACGAATAGGAGAATTTCTGGGACAGGTAAACTTTCAAAAACCCATAAATATCTGTTTCTGATCATCTAGAGTGGAAAAAGTATCCTTGTTCCAGGACGTGGCAGGATTTTTATGTGGCCTTAGTTCATGATGTGTTGACTGTAACATTTCCAGCCAAAAAACAGCAGCAAATGTTGGGCTTGGTTTAATCCAGCTAGAGAACACGTTTCAGGGACATTTGATGGGAAACCGTGTGTCCGAGTGAGGCACCTGCAAGGAGGTGCTGGGTGGGGCCCGGCCCTTCCATTTGTCCTTTGCTAATTCCCACATGCGATCAGTGTGTGAATGACTCACACAGAATTATCCTGGCGTCTGATTTAAAAGTGAAATGTGCCACTGCCGGACTGCATGTGATACCCTCTTTGTAAGGAAATGTCTCAAAAGCTGACCTTCCTTGGTGCCATGCCCTGCTGTCATTTAGGATACCGTAGGCAGCCTTGTGGCCTCCCACAAACCATCTGCCCACTGTACCCTGACTGAGGGGCCCAGTGCCCACCGCCCAGTCCCATCAGTCCTGCCTCCTCATAACAGGCAGTCTCCTGACCTCCTCCAAGCTGGCCTCCCTCTGTTCTCTGCTAAACAACTGGAGGGATCTTTTGAAGACAGAACTCTGTTTCTTACTTGCTTAAAACCCTTTGGTGATGTTCTATTATTTCAGTTGAAACCCAAAACTTTCATGTGACTCAGAGATCTCTGAGGTGCCCCGAGGTATCCAAAGCTTCCTTCCATTTGCCCCCAAAACCCTTGCTCAGGGCAGCCTGGCCATGCCGGCCACTGTCATCTCCTCTAAGTGGCACAGACTCCTGCCTGGAGCTCTCTGCCTGTGGCCCCTTCCCCCTCCCTAGGCCTCTCTCCCCATCCCACTCTCCTTACCCCTGGGATTCCCTATCCCCTGGGCTCCCCTCTGCCTGGGACCCTGTCTGCCCTTCAGCCTTGTGAAAACGTCAAGGGCCATGGAGGAAGTGGCTCAGTGCCCCCAGAACTGTGGGGTCCCCTGGGCATGGTCAGGGGAGCCGCCACTCCTGAGTGAGTGCCACCTGATGGATCAGAGGCTTTGTTCCTGGACAAGGGTGGCATCTGCTGCCAGCTCTAAAGTTGCTCCATATTTTTTTAAGGTATTTTTGATACACATTCTTATGAAGGTTTCATATGAAAAAACAATGTAGTTACTATATTTACCCATATTATCAAGCCCCCACCCGTACCCCAATGCAGTCACTGTCCATCAGTGTAGTAAGATGCCACAGATTCACTGTTTGCCTTCTCTGTGCTATACTAATTTCCCCGTGATCCCCCACACCATGTGTACTAAACATAATACCCCTCAATCCCCTACTCCCTCCATCCCCACCCGCCCTCCCCCACCCCTCCCCTTTGGTAACCACTGGTTCCTTCTTGGAGTCTCTGAGTCTGTTGCTATTGTGTTCCTTTAGTTTTGCTTCGTTGTTATACTCCACATATGAGGGAAATCATTTGGCACTTGTCTTTCCCTGCCTGGCTTATTTCACTGAGCATAATATCCTCCAGCTCCACCCATGTTCTTGCAAATGGTAGGATTTGTTTCTTCCTATGGCTGAATAGTATTCCATTGTGTATATGTACCACATCTTCTTTATCCATTCATCTACTGATGGACACTTAGGTTGCTTCCATATCTTGGCTTTTGTAAAAAGTGCTGCAATAAACATAGGGATGCATATGTCTTTTTGAATCTGAGAAGTTGTATTTTTTGGGTAAATTCCAAGGAGTCGGATTTCCGGATCAAATGGTATTTCTATTTTTAGTTTTTTGAGGAACCTTCATACTGCTTTCCACAATGGTTGAACTAGCTTACATTCCCACCAGCAGTGGAGGAAGGTTCCCCTTTCTCTGCATCCTTGCCAGCATTTGTTGTTCTTAGTCTTTTTGATGCTGACCATCCTTACTGGTGTGAGGTGATATCTCATTGTGGTTTTAATTTGCATTTCCCTGATGATTAGTGATGTGGAGCATCTTTTCATGTCTGTTGGCCATCTGAATTTCTTCTTTGGAGAACTGTCTCTTCATATCCTCTGCCCATTTTTTAATTGGGTTATTTGCTTTTTGGGTGTTGTGGCATGTAAATTCTTTATATATTTTGGATGTTAACCCCTTGTCAGATATGTCATTTACAAATATATTCTCCCATATTGTAGAATGCCTTTTTGTTCTGTTGATGGTGTCCTTTGCCATACAGAAGCTTTTTAGTTTGATGTAGTCTCGTGAGTTCATTTTTGCTTTTGTTTCCCTTGCCCGAGGAGATGCATTCCTGAAGAAGTCGCTCATGCTTATATTCAGGAGATTTTTGCCTATGTTTTCTTCTAAGAGTTTTATGGTTTCATGACTTACATTCAGGTCCTTGATCCATTTCGAGTTTACTTTTGTATATAGGGTTAAACAATAATCTAGTTTCATTCTCTTGCATGTAGCTGTCCAGTTTTGCCAATACCAGCTGTTGAAGAGGCTGTCCTTTCCCCATTGTATGGCCATGGCTACTTTATCATATATTAATTGACCATATATGGTTGGGTTTATATCAGGGCTCTCTAGTCTGTTCCATTGGTCTATGGGTCTGTTGTTGTGCCAGTACCAAATTGTCTTGATTACTGTGGCTTTCTGGTAGAGCTTGAAGTTGGGGAGCATAATCCCCCCAGCTTTATTCTTCCTTCTCAGGATTGCTTTGGCTACTCGGGGTCTTTTGTGGTTCCATATGAATTTTAGAACAATTTTCTCTAGTTCGTTGAAGAATGCTTTTGGTATTTTGATAGGAATTGCATTGAATCTGTAGATTTCTTTAGGCAGGATGGCCATTTTGACAATATTAATTCTTCCTATCCATGAGCACGGGATGTGTTTCCATTTATTGATATCTTCTTTAATTTCTCTCATGAGTGTCTTGTAGTTTTCAGAGTATAGGTCTTTCAGTTCCTTGGTTAGGTCGGTTAGGTTTATTCCTAGGTATTTTATTCTTTTTGATGCAACTGTGAATGGAATTGTTTTCCTGATTTCTCTCTCTGCTAGTTTCCTTGTTAGTGTATAGGAATGCCACAGATTTCTGTGTATTAATTTTGTATCCCTCAACTTTGCTGAATTCAGATATTAGATCTAGTAGTTTCAGAGTGGATTCTTTAGGGTTTTTTATGTACAATATCATGTCATCTGCAAACAGGGACAGTTTAAATTCTTCCTTGCCAATCTGGATGCCTTTTATTTCTTTGTGTTGTCTGATTGCCATGGCTAGGACCTCCAGTACTATGTTGAATAGAAGTAGGGAGAGTGGGCATCCTTTTCTTGTTCCCGATCTTAAAGGAAAAGTTTTCAGCTTCTCGCTGTTACATATAATGTTGGCTGTGGGTTTGTCACATATGGCCTTTGTTATGTTGAGGTACTTGCCCTCTATACCCATTTTGTTGAGAGTTTTTATCATGAATGGATGTTGAATTTTGTCAAATGCTTTTTCAGCATCTATGGAGATGATCATGTGGTTTTTGTCCTTAATGTTGTTGCTCCATATTTTATTTCCCTTCATGATGCTTAGTTAACATTTCAGTTCAGCAGTTGTTCAAGAAACTGCTGCATTTCTCCTCTGCTATATGTTTACTGTCTAAAACAAATGATTGTCTAATAAACATTTGCTGACATGGAACCAGTAGCTATTCAGAGCCCCATCTCTGCTAGGCACTGCCCAGCTGGGACCCAGTGAGGCAGAGACCTGTCCTTCCATTGTCTCCTTACATTGGTGACTCTGGGGCTCTCCTATCCTTCTTGTAGATGTCATAGACTCAAAATCTGTGTCCCCAAAATCCACCTGGGGAAACCCTCCCCTCAGTGTGATGATGTTAGGAGGTGGGGCCTTGGACGTGGTTAGGTTGTGAGGGTGGAGCCTTGCGATCAGATCTGTACCCGTATAAAGGATCCCCAAGAGCCCATGCCCCTTCCTCTTCATGGGGCAGAGTGAGAGAGCAGCCCCTGCAAGCTGGAAGTGGGCTCTCACCAGAACCTGACCATGCTTGCATGCTGGTCCGGGACTTCCAGCCCCTAGATTGTGAGAAATAAATATCTGGTGTTTATAAGCCCTCAGTCTGTGGTATTTTGTTATGGCAGCCTGAACGGACAGAGATAAATGTCTTTATTTACCTTCGGAAGGGGGTGCCATATATCACAGACAGACAGATGACAGATGACAGATATAGATGGATAATGATACTAACAAGATAGGTGATATATAGATAGATAGATGGGTGGTAAGATAGGTGATAGGTAATAAGATAGGTGATAGGTAGATAGGTGACAAATGATTAGATAGGTGATAGATAGGTGGTAGGCAGACAGGGGAAGGACATGGCTGTGTGTTTGTTTGCTTGGGTAGGCAGTGAATTCTACAGGCAGTTTGTATCTGTGCATGTCTCACCACCTTGGGCCTCTCCTTGATTTGTCCTTATCTGACTGGGCCCGGGTTTGGGCATCTGATGCTGCTGGACGCCCTGTCATGTTCAGGGCATGCCAGTTCAGGTAAGCAATTCCCCTTTGCCCACAGTCTCCACACCCCACGAACCCAGAGCACCGTGAGGCCCCTCAGGGCTGAAGCCCCTCTGCAGGAATAGTGGAGGTCAGCCTCAAAGGAAGATGACTCCACGGCAAGACAGATGGACAGATGATGACGGTGTTGAAAGCCAGTCCCCTCCCTTTGGGGGACCGCCAGCGTCGTGGAGCCAGGCTGGTCCAGATGCTCAGTGACGCATACCAGGACACATTCTGCATGTTGTGACCTGGCTGCTGCACCATGGCCACGCAGAGCCCTCGCCCTGCCTCCCTCCCGGGGTTTCTGATGCCACTTAGTGCCATGACTGGCTTTCACTGCTTCATGTGTTTGTCTCTGGCTGTGCAGGGAGATGCCAAGTTTGCAGAGCAGGGGTTGGGCCTTATCTCCTCATACCAAAGCACACGGCAGAAAACTAGAATCAGGGGTGGCACTCAGTCAGTAATTACCGGACGACTGAGCATCGTCTATCCCCACGGCGCAGTAAGGGGTTTTCAGTACCAGCCCTGGAGGAGGTTGGACACCTTGGGTGGGCAGGGCCTGCTTGGGCTGGTGGTCCAGGAAGCTGCCGCCTCGGTGTGGACACTGCCGTGAGGGAGCTGCCTCCAGAGACCCCAGGCGGAGCCAGTCCAGCTGGCGAGGCAGATGGGTCTCTGCAGGCCCAGCAACAGTACCTGGACGCCTAGAGCTGCTGAGAAGTGGCCTTGGTGGAAAGAGACCGAGGAGCTGGCTGCCCACCAGTCCCTGTGTTCCCCATGGGGCTGGTCTGGAGGTCACCCTGCAGTGTGCATGCTGGGGTTCTGGCAGGGAGTGGCCCCCCGGCCTGGGGCAGCCCTCCCCCACCACGCCCACCGCAGTCCCCAGTGCTCCTGGCAGCAGCCTCGGGCCTCCCAGGGTGGGGACGGGAGCCAGCCGGTGCTCTTAGACCTGCAGGGCCTGAGGTAGAGTCCCACCTGCCGGGTCTCCTCCAGGGGCGCCCCCGGCTCCTGAGTGCACCCGACCACGTTCAGTGGCACCTGTGGCCCACAGGAGCTCCTCGTCCCCTCCAACAGGGCAGGTGATCAGATAAGGCTAATTAGTAAGAGTTTGGGACAAGGAAAAGTGATGGCAAGGGCCCTGGTGAGCCTCTGTGCCCCGTGGTCGGACCCAGTCCTGAGGGTCTGGCTCAGCTGGGCTTGAGGGGTGTCGGCTCAGACTGGAGAGTCACCCTGCGCACGTGGGAGTGCTTGCTGGTGACGGGGAGGAGAGTTGGGGGAAGGAGGCACAGCAAAGGCGTGCGGGCCACCCCCATGGGAGCTGCCTCGTGTGGGACAAAGGGGGCAAAGGAGGTTGGGGTGGCCACCGGCCACGTGGCCTGCTGCGGTTCTGTGGGGGGGCTTTTCCACTTCTCCTGTCCCTGAACCACGTTGGAAAGGTTTTATTTGCAGGGCCCCAGCTCCTGGCGTGAGCCTTCATGAGAAGCTGTTTCTGTTGAATGATATCCCAGAACTATGAATTCTGAGAGCTTGGAAACCATGTCAGGAATGTCTCCAGAATAATACAAGAGGCTTGCCTCCACAGGAAGAATCTGGGCCACGTTTACACTCGATTTCACCCTGTTCCAAACCTTGGATTTTAAAGTTTGCAAGGGGGAAGGATGGGTGGAATCAATGCAATGTCAATTTTTCTGTGAATATGAAACTTCCCTGAAATGTCCCCCGTGAAGGTCTGTAAACTTCCCTGGGAAATGAATGATACATGAGATGATGCGTGCAGTTAACCAGCAAGAAGGCACTCCTAAAGCTCCCTGCCCCAGGAGCATGGGGTGGAGTAGGAAAGGCACCTGGGCAGGAAGGAAGGCAGGTTCCTCTTGGAGCAAGTGTCCCTTGGTGCAGGCAGACCACAAACGGACTTGTCCGGCACCCGTGGGAGTGAGGTCAACAGTGGTGACGGTAGGCCTAAACTTTGCTCATTGCCGGGTGACTGGGAAGGTTTAACTTTAGAATAAATTGAAAGAGTGGTTTAAATGAAGGAAAATGTCGAGCACTTCCCTCCCTAGATGGATCCTTTCAAGTCAGTTAAAATAATCTTTTGTAGACAGTTAATATTGACCTGTCTTACCTTTGTTACCTGAGTTTTATTCTTATGGGTGACAGGCAAGGTCAGGTCTACTATTTCCAGATGTCTTCAGCCGCCGGGAGCTGGGAAGAGCTCTCTTCCTCCTCCACGCACGGTGCTCCGAGCAATGTCCTTGCACTGCATTCCCTGTGTAAGGGTGGAGAAGCTCAGCTCCTATGAACATGTCTGCTGCCAGCGCTCCCGTTCCTCTTGCCTGGGTCGGCTTGGGAAGTTCTGCGAGGTGAGTGCCCCAGTCAGGAGGGGTCTTGCAGGCCGGTGCAGGAATAATGTTAGCCACATCCACATGTATTGCTCTACTGCCTCCCAACTTTGTAATGCAGTTTTGTTAATTGTGTGGCCCTTCTGTGGATCCCACAGGGGTGTGGGGTCATCCAGGTCCCACACGAGACACAAATGCAGGAGGGGGTCTTCGGCCATCATATCTGTGTTGTGGGTTCTCCCTCAGCCTCTTCCACCAGGTATCTGCCTGAAGCCACTCAGCATGAGACTTCAGCCTACAGGCTTGCAAACTCTGAGATCAATCTGATAAAATGCCATTGGCAGTCATACTTACTAAATGAAAAGAAGGCTGTATGTAATCGCCTGTGGGATTACTCTAAAATGCCCCAATCCTGCTCATGTCTAAAATGAGAGTTCAGATAGCGTCAGATTATACCATCTGGTGCAGGGAATCCAAATGAAAACCCCAAATCCCTAAAGGCCAGGTGGTGAGACCCTATAACACGTGCCATGCTGCCTTCATTTCCTGAAATGCAAAGATTCTGTACAACCTTTGCAAGCCCTAGTTAGAAATCACTACCAATGCTTTTCAAATAGGACTCAAAACAGTATTACACTGGTTCCACAGAGAAAAAAAAGACCCACTTAGTAAGAGTAACACCAAACAACAAGCTTTAAAATACTTTGTCCCCAACAGAAAGAAGGCACGGGTTTTATGGAGCTGGTGAGTAAAGGGCCTGGTGTCCTGGGGCCTGTCGGGATTGTTAAACCCCGTGACTGACGGGCCCTGGAAATGGGCCCCTCTCACCCTACCTCGGCCCACACAGGCTTCCTCCCTGTGGTCATGGGGCGGGAGCCAGGCCCCTAAACCACTGGGCTCACCGACCATAGGCTCAGTCTCATCTTTGTGGCCTGTAGTTGAATGAGTGACGTGACCCCCCATCCCTGCCCAGCGGGGTTTCTGCAAAGGCAGATTCCAGTGTGTACACATGCGACATGGAGCACCTGCTCGTGACAAAGGACAGAGCGACCGATGCCGTGTCATCTGGGAGCGCTGGCCACACACGTGGTCTCCGGGGCTGGCGGCTCTTCTGGCCCCCGGGGGGCTGTGCCTACCAGTATCACACTGCTAGGGGTACAAAGCAACTGGCCATTTCTTTCAAAGGAAAGAGACTTGGTGTCTCCTCACTGGCGAGGCAGAAACTCCATATTTTCTGTCAGTTATGGAAAGATTACTATTTCAAGACCTTGACTCCACTTTTACTGCCAGTGTAGAGAAGGGTCACGTAGACTTATTCTCGTTTAAGAGCCAGAGATCTACCATAACCACGGATCCCCAGATCACGTCGGTGCCGCTCACTTTGTCCTGGCATTAGGGGGAGTTCTGAGCAGTTATGCTGCAGGAGTGCTCATGGAGACTGCGCTGTGTCACACCGGTCCGTGGCCGTGCATAGCCCAGAGCCTGGGTACTGCAGGCGCTCAGTGGGTGGCTGGCACATGCATGTGGGAGTGAGGTGGCCCTGGCTGCTGAGGCATTAGTCTGCCAGGAGCCGTGACACCAGGGATTCCAGGTAAGGCACTTGACTCCGCCTCACAGCCACACTCCATGCACCACCATGCCAGACATGAAGCCCCCGACTCCTTATCCAAAGCCATCTATGGACTGTCATGGAAGGACTCACATCAATAAAAGAGTGCCTCCATCTGTGGGTGGAAATACCTAGAAATGCCCTAGAATATGATGCAAAGCCATCCTTCGCTCACGGGGCATAAGTCTCTCTTGCAGGGTTCAGTCCCTGCTTCCTGACTCCCCACCCACTCGGCCACACGTCACCCTGAGCGGCACCCGGTCACCACAGGACAAACACTGTGGGACGGACTTTACATCAGAATTGTGCTGAGTATCGTACCTGCACACAACGTATTCTCTCTAGAAGGAGCAAGCATCGCTGCTTTTGGCTCAGCTGGAGCTTATCTTCTGTGAGATAAATCTTCCGGCAAAAAGATGATTTTTAAAGATTCTCCAATGTTCAAGTCTTCATTTCTGCATTGACTTAAATTAAAATGGAGCCAGTGTCTCTGAAAACTCACGTCATATTAGCTCATGAGGCTGCTCTTAGGTCGTCCTGTTTATGTCCATCTTCCTTGCTGGCAAGGAAAAGAAAGATCCAGGACAGGAGCAGAACCGTCTGGTCCCAGGCCCGAAATGAAGGTCTCCAACTGCAGGCAGTGAGCCCGCGGGGAACCAGGGCCATGGTGTCTGGTGGTCACCGGCACCCGCAGATGAGAGCCCTGCTCTCCCGACACGGCCTTCCGAAGTCTCGTGTTGGCCTTTTATGACTGTCCTCCTTATTGAGCACGTATTGATTTATTGGTCTGCGTTTTCTTTTGTCCTCCTCAAAAACAGTGCCCAGGCTATCTTGTTGCATGTGACACAACACAACAGATATTGAGATATGGTAAAGTAATCATGAGCAGAAAATATGAAATTAAAGAGTGCATATGGTGGTATCTGCTGATGAGGAGACCTTCTTACGTTGTCCATTTATTTACTCATCCACCCATTTGCGTGACAGTTACTGCTCTTTGTTGTTTGACATTTAACTTCAGTTCTCCCCCGTGTGATTTAGGGGATTTTCTGGATTCTCTTGACCCCACTCAGGGCTCCTTTCCACAGCGATCTCAGGGGAAGAGTAGGGCCAGGGAAGGGAGGATGGGGGCAGTCCCAAGGAGGGGAGAGGGCTTGGTGTCCTGCAGAGTGGGGTGTGGTCGGCAGGGCGCCCGCCTCTGGAGTGGGGGACCAGGGAGGCCAGCGCAGGGGTGCGCACTGGCAGGCAGGCTGTGGAGGGCGTAGGCAGCTCGTGCCGGCTGTCCCCGGGGGCAGGTGAGGCAGTGGGCGCTCACCCGCTGCAGAGAGGCAGAGGACGAAATGCCTAGCGGCTGCACCTCTGTGCTGGAGGAAACGCACTCTGTGCGGTCGCACACACACTCATCTTCTTTCGCCTTTGCCAGCATTTCTCTTCTGGGGTGGGGGCTGCTGTCCCAACACCCGGGGCCAGCCTGGTTGTAACTTCGTGAAAGCACATGGGTGCCTGAAGTGCTTCCTTTCCTGGAAGTCCAAAAACCTCATCAGAATATGTCTTGATAAAGATCAAATTACATCATTTTGTTTCCTGGAACACAGAATGATTCATGCTCTGCAGCCTCAATTTTTTACTTCAGAAAAATATTCTGATAACCAAGAGCATTATTTCCTTTCCTCTTCTGCTTCTGTCTTTCCTTCTCTGGAACCCCACTCGGGATGACATGATGGGGGAGTTTGGGCGGCAAAGATCCAGAGGAAATTCCAGAGCAGCCGAGCAGGGACGGGACGGGGAGGCGCCGGGCACAGGTGAGGGGCTGTGCGGCGTGCGGGAAGAACCGAACCTTGTGGCGTCCTTATCCCCGGAAATGGTCAGGAATGGGAGCTTGAGTGAAGGTTTTCAGCTGGTGGAGAAAGAGAGAGAATTGTTAGGTCACCGTCGTTGGCTACCACTGAAAACAGTTTCATGTCATGTCTGAAACGATAAACGACAACGGGGATTGGACTGTGATTACAGAGCATTCAGAATTCCCAAGGCTTATTCACACTGGCTGCTTTAAACCTCCACGATTCTGTGGGGTTCACTCTAGTCCCTGCCAGATCCCCAAAACTGTCAACTCCGTGGGTTAGTTGAAAGGACTGAGTGGATACTCCATGTCAAATACAGCGTGTGAGCGCTCTGCGTCCCGTTTCCTGCAATGCCGTGGTTCACAGGCGCAGAACCAAAGCCAGGCCGGCTCCTATGGGCGTCTATGGCCCCGAAACATGGTGCATATTCATTTTGCCTGCACCAGTGGTGGTGAGGAGATGCATGGGAAGCAGCTCAGCTTCAGAGGGGACAGAAATGTGGTTCTAATCAGAGGAGGGAGCCAGGCTGCTGGTAAAGGGGCCTGCGATGCGGACAAAGGGCCTGGGGTGACCAGCTGCTGGAATCCCTCTGGGGTGTTGGGGTGGCCAGGGAGAAGGGTGGAAAAGGTCAGGGCAGCAATTGGGGCCTGGAGAATGGGGGGTGGGGGGGCACATGTGGGACCCAGAGCATGGTTGGGGGTTGAGGCCCTCGGGGGGTCTCCCCAAGGGGGAGGTGGTGGACAGTAAAACATCCCCGGGTCCAGGCTCGTGAGCTGGCTGGTGCCCTGCCACAATTCTCTATCATGCTTTGGGAAGTGAGCATGAGAAACTGTTCTCGTATTTCTCAGCATCAGGTAACGACGAATTCAAACGAAATGACTGTGTGGGCGCTGAATGGCTCTTCCAGAGAAGGGTTACTCACTGTCCCAGGGCCCTGGACGTAGGCTCAGGCTGGGAGCCGGCCTCCGAAACTCCACAGACGCAGCCTACGGTTGGTAACTCCTGGAGTAAAGAGGGTCCTGAAGGAGCCCATCTCTCTGGGGCAGGGCCTACGGGGCCTGGGTATCAGGAGATGCTTGTGGACATTGACTAGGTCACCGACACTGTCCTCAGCATCTGGCTTAGCTTCTCTGGCCCGGATCACACGTCTGCGGGCGGGCTGACAGCCTCTGCCCCAGGCCCAGCGCCGATGCCGGGAGGCTCTCAGCAGCCTCAGACTCCCTCGTGCCACGCAACCATTAAACCCTCTCGCCACAGAAAACACTTCTTTAAAGGAGGTATATAAAAATGACCCAGTAATTGGTCTTAACTGAATGATATATTTTTTTCATTTAGCCAAATGGGGAAGGGTTTCTTTTTAAAATATTATTAAAGGTTACAGTTGCGGTATTGAAAGCAAATGTTGAGATGATGTTATTTTAAGCAGATCATAAAATAATTTGAGCCTTTAAAATACATAGACATGAGGCTAAAAGTATAATTTGGCTAAACAAAATTGCTGGGGATTCACCTTTTCTTAACTCATTCTGCAACATAAAACTGACTTCTCTTTCCACTGGAGTGGCCAGGCCGACGGCTCAGGCCGCCATGCTTGCCTCGCCCTGTGCTGGCTTCAGGACGGAGGTGCTCCCTGCAAGGCCCCGAGCACCGCTTCATGGGCCATGGCACACGACCTGAAATGCTCCCTGTCTGATATCTGGTCACCTGCCACGCTGGCGCTTCTCTGTGAACTGATGCCCACCCACCCCTCTGCTGGCTCTGGTCTCTGCTGCCTCGCTCCTAAAATCCAGAAGCTCTTCGGCAGGAAAGGTCTCAGGTGACCCCAGGCCCTGAGTCAGTCTGCATTCAGGGTGTCAGGCTACATGTTGTGTTTGGAGAGAACTGTGCGAGCACCAACGACCCTCAGCAGCCGACCGCACTGTTTCCTAAGCCTCCTTGTCCGGGAGACCTGGGCCGCTTGGGTGACCATGACTCCGTCCGGCTGCCCCCTCTCCATTGTCCCCCTTGGCACTCTGTATCTTCCCTCCATCCAGCTCCTCCACGTGCTGTCCACAGCAGGTGCCCCTGCTGTTCTGCTGGGGAGTGCCCGCCTTTGCTCTCTGATGATATCTTCCAGGTGATCGCATCCAGGTGGAAAGGCCATTGTCCATGGAGGCTTGATTTCCAAGCCACTCTTACCCTTTCTCTGTGCCAATCACCAGCACTGCACCTCAGGCGGGACACGCGGTGGAATGTCCCGGGCTCCCCAGGCCGGCCAGGGTCCTGGCTCCTCTCGTAGGCGTCCTGCTGAAGGACCTCCCCACTGGGCCGGTGATGTTCCCACTCCATCATGCTGTGTGGGCCTCTCCTGGTCGACTTTAGGCCCCTCCTCCACAGGGCATGGGGGTGAGGAGGGGCTCTGCCGTTCCCCTGGTGTGCGTCCTGATCACATTTCTGTGCCCTCTGTTACCACCCATCACCTGTAAAACAAACATTTCACCCTTCCACTGAGACTCCAGGGAAACAGCTGTGCCTGGAACCTGCCGAAGTGCTGCTGTGCTGACCAGGGACCTTTCCTGACCACCTGCGCTGCCCGCCCAGGTCCTCGCCTCGGGCTCCTGGCAACCAGGCAGCTCAGCTTGCCTGCGCCTGCTGCGTGGGGTTAGGCTTGCTGCCCTGGGCCTTCCAAGCCGGGCAGTGCCCCTGTCACCATCACCTGCCTCACAGCTGTGACCTGCTGTCTTGTGCCTTGCAGACACCTGGATGATCACTCACCCAGCAGATTCCCCATTGAGCATGCAGTCAAGGTCCTGGACTCCCGAGCCTGACTGTTAGTGATGGTGGGGCTTGGCAGCAGAGAAACCCACGTGCGCACAGGGAAACTCAGTGGCCCTTTGAGTCCGGTGTGGTGACAAGGTGGGGTGACAGCTGGGGGGTCACTGGGGGCAGCCACAGTAAGAAGGGCATCTGACATAAACACAGCACAGGGAAGGGCCACCTGGGACAGTGCAGGACAGAGAAGGGCCAGGAGGAGGTGGGGAGGGCATGGCTCGTTCAGGATCACAGGAGAGCCTGGTGGAGAGGGTCCCAGGCAGGCCCAGCTGGGGTCATGCACTCACCATCCCAGGGGCTGATGCTCTGTGCTCCCAAACAGTGGCTGCTGGCCTCTGGTCAGTGGTCACGGGTCTAGAGGAGTCCCTGGTATCTGGGTTGGTGACTCACCATCCCCCCAAAAGGCTGACTCGAGAGGAAGGTGAACATGAGCAGAGCAGCCACTGGGCATTGGGGAAGTGGAAGGGGGTTTGGGAAGCCTCTGACCCTCCAGAGGGCGGAGAGGCGGTTAGACCCTGACTTTCCCGGCTCCAAGCCCGGGAGTGTGGCATGTACTGTGTTTTTCAAAAAGACGGAAGAGGCAGATTTTGATTTTAAAGGAAAATTGTTGACCTTTTGTTTTTCTCAAGGGAAGAACGGCCCACCTGCATGGTGCGGGTGAAAGATCTTTCGTGACCGCCCCTTTCCTCCCTGGGGGCGTGTGGGGGTTGCCCCTGGGATGTGAGCCACAGGCAAACTTTGTGGCCAAGGAGTCCCCAATACTTACATTCCCACTATCCCTGGAAAACAAGCTGTCGATACGTAGCAGGCTGTCACGCACACCACAGAGGAGACGGCGCAGAGTAAACTGTGCTCTGGGCCGAGCCCGGGCCCCAGGCTCAGAGAGGACATGCCTGCTTAGAGCTCTCCACTCGTTTCTCTGTCTCCTTTTTCTTTAGAATCTTTGCTCATTCTTAAGCTGTTTAAGACTAGACTATGAAAAGATCTGGTAAGTTCAAGACATGCTTTGCAAATACTGCAAACAAAATTGTGCTTATGCATCACCAGTGGCCTGAGATATCGCATTTTTGGCTGGCTAATCATAACAGCTTTCAAACAAATTAGATATCTTGGTTTCCTCATTTCCTTTCTCAGACTCTGATAAATCATTAAAATATTCCTTTTAATAAACTGCCTCAAAATGTTCTTCTGATAAGCAGAAATGTCCTCCCGTCCAGTGTGACCAGCCGAGTCACCCACAGCCGGCGTCCCCCCCACCCCTGCCGGCGCCACAGGCCGCATGCGGGACCGGCACAGCGGGCTCTCTGCCTCAGCTCGGGGCCGCTGCTTTGGACTGCATTTTAGCTTAAACTCAATTTCCTGTTCACTGTGCTAACATATCATTATTTACCACCTTATGATTTCCAGTAGGCTCAAATTTTTTGTGGAGGTGGCGAGAATGATCTCACGGTATATTTAGGGATGGACGGGCCCAGCTGCTCCGCCCCCGACCGCAGGGCCCCTTGGAGGCTGCAAGGCCAGGACGGTCTGCATAGCTCAAGATGCAGGGAAGCCCTATCAAGGGCATTGCATCCGCTTAGGAGCCAGACAGATATGTTCATGATGGGGCTGGCAAGCGATAAAGATGCACCCCTCTTCCCTCACATGAGAAATAAAGAGAAGGGCAGCTGAAGAGACCAGGCGGCCATCAGGCCTGTCCTGACCTTAACAGAGGAGTGACCAACCCAAAGTGCTCATGCCAGGGCTCGAGGAGGGAGCTGCTCGCCAGCTGGGAGGCTCTGAGCCTTTAGATTTTATGAGCAACCGTGGAAGGCATTTCAGTGGAAGAGATGCGTGAACCCCGCTCACTCATAGCGGAAGCGTGGTGGGATACAGTGAGAGAGTGGGAGGCCGGTGTGGCCCGCGTGTCCTGCGGGCAGCTCTCTGGGCTGGAGGCCTGTGCCCTGTACTGCGCCCAGGTCTCACGGCGGCTCTCCCCTTGAGCGTGGCCTGGAGGCTGGCACTGTTGGGAGGTCTCTCTGACTGGCTGGAAGCTGAGGGGCGTGAATGGCACAGATCCGGGGATTGTCTTGACGTGTAGGAACACGCCCTTCTTTGCATGTTGGTCATTCCCAGCTCTGATTTGGGGTGTGGAACACCACTGATTGGCTTGCTTATTGAGAGACAGGCCGGTGGCCTGTGGCTTCTCGCTATGCCCACGCGTGAGCTCCCTGGTCTTTGTCACCTTGGCACCTGGTCAGCAGCACTGGTGCAATGGGGAGATGCCTACTGCACACACCGTTTTGCTCTTCCTGTGCCCTCGGGCACAGCAGAGGTCCCCATGCTTCTCCCGGGTCACCCACGGGGGTGAGAGTGTCATGCCTCCCTGTCCGCTCTCCTCCAGAGACGACGCTCCTGACTGTGGTCCAGTCCAAGGGAGAAAACTCTGGGGACAAGGGGTTTGGAACAGTGAAGAGGGCAGTGCAGTGACCCCTCAGGTCACAGCATGACCCTCAGCTGACACCAGCCCGAGCAGCGCTGGCTTCCACACCCTGCACTGGAGACTCAGTGGAACAATGGGCCAGTGTCCAGATCAGGCTGAGCTGAGGAGAGAGCTGCCATGAGACCGGGGCCCAGTGCGGGGTGCAGGCCTCCAGCCCAAAGAAGCACCTGCACACCACGTGGGCGGACCGGCCTCCGGCACTCAAGCTGTGACCCTGGTGCAGCGCAGGAATTGCGCCACCATTACGAGCGAGCTTAAGCGGTTCACTTTCCATGAACTTCGGGTCGTTCCTGCAATGTAAGGCATCTGTCGGGTCTCGCTAGGCCCATGTCTGGCTTTGAGTACTGGGACAAGAACCCCAAGGACCCCCTAAGAACCTTGCCACCAGCCAACAGAAGGGCTTTGGTAAGAAAAGTGAGTCAGCGACGAAGAGATCTGACCTTTGCTGCCCCTGTGAACCGTCAGACCTGAGTCCACATCAAGACAAAGACAGGGGGGCGTTACCCGGCCATCGGGGATGCTTTCAGAGATTGGAGAAGAGTGTGGCCCTTATCAACTGACAGCCATTCACAGGGTGGGTATTTGACAAGGTATTTCTAATTCTGGAAGGGAACACAGCTTTAAAATCCTGCTAAGTTAACACAGCTACATGCATAATATCTTTGTGTATGAACAATACCGAAAACAATTTAGAATGCTTATTTCCAAAATTCGAGCATGATTCATTTTTATTAAGATAGGGCTTCATAAGCAGGGGAAATGATTATTTTTTTTAATAAAAACGTTTTGAGCTGAGAACGTTTCGTGAGTCAAACGCAATACGACGTCACAAAGGCAGGTCTCCCTCCTCGACTGGAGCCCACCTCTGGTTTTAGGGGACCACCCTGTAGCCGGCCTCCCACAGCTGCTCCCAGCTGTCAGCCTGTTCCAAGGGGGCTGGAGATGACGCTTTCCCTCATCAACCACCCCATTTTCTCTGCTGATAGTTGTTAATGCCTTACAGGCCACAAGGCACTGAGCGGGGCCCCAGATCTGCTCTCCATAAAGGCGGTTATGAGGAATGAATCTATGATTTCTAAGAAATGCAGTACTCTGCTTTTCCTCAGACAACCTGAGATCTTGATGAGTATGTTTTTTTGAAAACGAAAAAGCTCCCTGAACCACAAATCTCACTAATTTTGGAGAGAGTATGCTCTTTGGCTCTGCGACTGGGGGACACAGCAGGTACTTCTACTGAGCGATTTTCGAAAAACAGCAGTAGAAAGACCACTAATAATGCCAACGAAACCAAAAGAAAGACTCTCTGCTCCCCCAGCTTCTCATCGCGGGGTCCTCCCTAGCGTGAAATCCTTGGCCCTCCCTCCCTCCACACTGGTCGGCACCCTAGACGGAACGGTTCTGGCAAGGCCTCCGCAGGGGCCTACCCCAAGCTGCCGGAGGTGGAGGGAGAGGAGGGAACTCAGTGCTTGGTGGGAGGCCAGCACATGGCCCACGTGTGGTGACGGTCAGCCTGGGCCAGGCCTCACTGCTGGCTGAGGACGCGTGTGCCCGTGCGCCCTGCTCTGCCTGAGCGGCTGGAGAGCTGCACATATTCCTGTTTTCTGTGATCATACAGTATGCCACCCATGTGGACCTGCCAGGGATCAAGGAAAGTGAGTTAAATAAACAGTCTGTCTGGTTTCCTCTCTGGAAAACGTTACGCCTTTTCTTGTGGAGGCAACGGGTTCGTCTGGTCTGGCTCACACGTGCCAAGTTCATTTTTCTCCCTTCCTATAAAAATAGTCTGCAGGTGCCACGTAGCTGAGCTGTGTGCTCCAGAAGGAAGGAGCCCAGCCGTCCCCGGGCAGGCATCCTGGCGCCAGGCCTCTGGCTGGTGGAAGGAAAAAGTGGACACGTTCCTGGTGCCGCAAAAGCAACCAACACTCAACGAAGCCACACCTGAGCCCTGTGGGCTGCACAGCTCTGGAGAGACGCTCTGCTCTGGGACCGGTGGATGAGGCCCATTTCTGGATGACTGTCTGCACCTCTTCCGCCCGGCCCTCACCGGCTCTGGCCTCTCAGGCAGTTTAAGCGGTGGGAGAAAGCAAAGCAGCGGGTGGTCTTACAGATTGCTTGGCACAAAGGCCCTTGTCAGTAGCTGCCATGGAAACAGAGCTTCAGGGAGGACAGGGCCGGCCCCAGGGCCCCACTGTGTGCTCACACTGTGGACTCAGAAGCTTCCCAGACTTCTGGGAAACCAAGCCCCACACTGGAATATTTTTCAGTAAAAACAACTGATATTAATTGCTGAACCACCTTCCAAACTTTGGTAGCAGGATTCAGCCTGAGTTTCTGGGACCCACTGTTAGAAACCAGTTTCTCTCTTTGAAAATTGCATCACATTCACATATTTCTGGAGGAATGAGCAGATGTCATGGGCTGTGTTGCAAAGAGGCAAGTCTCCTACCCCTGCAGGTTGGCCGGGGTGACCTCTCAAGCTCCCACATCAGTGATCCCTGGCCCCTCTCAGGGAGACTGCACATGGCCACGAGCCCCGAGGAGTGAAGGACCCCCAACAGGACCCCTGGCCTATGAAAAACCCAGACAGGCCCTCAGCAGCATGGCATTACTGAGTAAGGTCACCCCTGGATGCTGCTACAAAGACAACTTTTCCCTTTAGCAAAAGGGTGGACAGAACAATTGCTTTGGGTTAATGCTGGGTTTAGGACATTATGAACCAAACGTCTAGGTTGCATTTGTGAATTTAATTGGCCAGCGTCTGGATTCAAGTTTACTGGGCTGCACATTGTTGAGGTTAGTGGTTGTGCTTCCTCCTGTCTTTGCAGAGGCCGGCTGAGCCCACAACCCGCAGTGGCCTCCTGCTCTGCTCTCGGTGCCTGGGCTCTGCGGCTGCCACGTTGCTCAGATCTTTTGGCAGCAGGGTTTGGAAGCCTCGTCTGCTGGCGCTGACCCCAGCCCTGCACGAAGTCTCTAAATGTTCATTTTTTTCCTTACCAGACAAAAAAATCTTTGACTCCAGAATTTCCAGGAATCACAGTATGAGAACTTTGCATATGAGATTTTAATTTTCTTCTTAAAGAGATAAAATGAAATGAAAGCAGGCACAACCAGATGGACCACACCACATGCTGGCACACTGCGCTCTGTGACACAGACCGAACATCTCCCCAGAGCCCACCTTGGACAGACATTATCAGGGTAACAGCTTCTCTCTGGGAAGAAGTTGGGGAGCATGGCGCTGGGGGAGGAGCAGGGCCCCGGGAGAAAGCGGTGATGCCCTCTCCTCCCGCCAAATCTCAGGGCCAGCCACCAGACTCTGCATACCTCTTCCCTTTCTGGAGCCTTTGGCCTTGCTCAGTGAAGGCGGGGTCTTCTAAAGGCAGTGCCTGCCCCACCCCGTGCCCCACCCCATGCCCCTGCCCTGTGCCCCTGCCCCGTGTCCCTGCCCCCTGTCCCTGCACACTATCGTCCACTGGTTTCTTCCTATCGTTTTCTGACACACTCTCATCTAGTATTCATCAATCCTGGTTTTTATCTTCTGCCCTCCTTCCCCCATTAGAACCAAGTCTCCAAGAGGGCAGGGTCTGTTTTTCCTTTCTTCCCTCATTGTTGCATCCCCCAGATCTGGATTTGAGCCTGGCATATAGTAGGTGCTCACTAAGTACTTGGCAGATGAATTAATTAAGGTAAAGGGCAGTGGGGTAATGTGTGAAGCACTTTGGGAGGCCTAGATGAGTTATTTTTTATCAGAAATGCCCATGAGAGTGATATTGATACAAAGATGCTTTAAAAATGTTTCACTGAATGCTCTAGACTTTGGACACCTGGTGATGTCAACCCAGAAGCATGAAAGCCAAACGTTTTCCTGGCAGACGGATCAGCATAAAGAATGGGGGGCGAACATGTGGATTCTCACTCTGCTTTCACTTTGTACTTGTTTAACGTCAACACCGTTTTGTGTTACACATGTGTTTTCGAAGGATCTGGCAGAGCACCAAATGTCTCCAGCCTCCTCCGGGCGCCAGGTGCCAGTCTGGCGTCTGGAGCGGTGGGCTTCTGCCTCAGGGACGCGACCCGCCTGCCACGGCCTGCCCAGCAGCAGGTCTCCAGACGGCCGAATGTGCACAGCAGCATCACTGTTCTCGGGAGTCCAGGTCACCCCGGAGGGTGCCCATGTGGCCAGGTGGGAGGGCACAGCTGTGCCCGTGGTCATGCCTCGCCTTCCAGGCAAATATGGTAAAGCCAAGTTTGGTACAAGCATGACCTCTGACCATCACGGTGCAACATTCAACTGCAGGTTTCAATGGATATTTTTCGTAGGTGATATTTTTGTACATTTTGAAGATGGTGCATCTCATTAAATGGGAGAAAGAAGTGTGCATGTTTTTTGACTCATGATGTAAGGTTTAGGACACTGCAGAGGGCTGTCCTCAGCTGGCAATGCTCACATTACCATTGGACTTGATTAAATGTTTGAGTTAATTCATAAGTTCATTTTGGAAATAATTTTAAGTTTTCATAAATAAAAATAATGTGCTTGTTTTCTGGCCAGAAATTAAATCCTTATTCTTATATTTCTATCTCAGTGTCAATATAAGATTTATCTTTAAATGGAAGAAAACATGTTCTTCATCATAGAGTGTCCTGGGTCCAATATTTGCCTGCTAACTCATAAAGAATGGGCTGGGTCTCCATCACCCCAAGGTGGCTATGCCATGAAAATGTGCTAGAAATAGTCCCACGTGTTCAAAGAACTTATCAGGGAAATCGATCAACAGATTGGCGTCCTGTTCATAGCCTCGCACTGAAACCATCACTTTTCAACCCTTTCTTTCTGCAGAAATATTAAGTACCAGTAACAAAAAGCTCTTTCTGCACTATTCTGAGTGTTTGGAATGAAGTGGCCCACCTGTTCCTTACCTCAGACCCCTGAGTCAGGCGTGTTCTTGTCCCACAGATGAAGAAATGGAGGTGCAGCAAGCTTAGTACCCAGGCAGCTCTCACTTGGCAGAGCTGTGGCCCAGCCTTCCGGAATCCAGCTTGAGGGTCGAGCTCTGGACCATTAGACAGGGAATCATTACTCAGCCACCTTTAGCTAGTTGGCTTCCCTGTCTGTCAAAAATACCAAGTCATTTGATATTTTAAAAAAGGACCAAATAAAGCAAAATTCCTCCTGATCGCACACTTCGTCTACCATCTCATGTTTTTTTTTCATCTTATCCTCAAAAGGAAGACTCCACATTTCACCCACATGTCCTCACCTTCTATTCGCTTGTCAATAGAATGTGTTTCTATTTGCGCCTTTAGCTCACATAGATGCAATTCCAGATGGAAGAGGCTCTGCAGACCCGTCTCCCTCCCATCCTGAGTCCTGGGTATAATGCTAGTTAAAGAACATGCCCACAGCAGCAGGCAGATGGAGGAGACCCACCCATTGAAATTCGGACAAGCTCTCAGAAGACAGTGAGAAGACAGACACTTGTGGACAGACAAAAGGAAAACAGGTAGTGTCCTCAAATATTTGGGAAGGAAGCGCAGGAGAGAGGAAAACCATTTTTCTGGCAAAATGCAAGTAAGGCTGTAGGCTTGGTGCCCAGGTGGGCGCAGAATGTGGGAACGAGGAGTGGGCTGAGAGGAGGGGCTGCAGTTGCCTCCCATCCGCCCCTCCCCTCCTCTTTCCCCCTTTTCTGAAGGCAAGCCGGTACCCACAACCTCCATTCCAGCTCTGGGGATCTGGGGCCAAAATAGTGGTTTCCCAGCTGTTCAGCCCAATAATTGAATCAAATCTTTAATCAATCCTTTACTGATGGGAACAATGTAGCACAAGGTGTTATCAGATAAACAGAACCACTGAGAAACTATGTATTTGTATATAACTAGATCTATATGTTTATGCTTGTATTATTTACTTATTTGTTGCATGGCTGTGGAATTATGCATTTGTGGGAGATCTGCTATAAAACAGCAGAGAAACTCACACTGAGTACCTAGAAAACTGATCTCACTGTCCCATTTGTAACCATAAGCACACAGCTCAAAATCACACACATAAACCCAGTAAGCGAAAGAAATAGACCAAAATGAGCAGAGACTCAATGACCCGGAGGAGACGGCAGACGGCCGGGAGAAGACGGTGGTCTAAGACACGTGTGATCACCATTTCAGACTCAGGGTGTCAGGCAAAAGAGTATTCTGAGGAGGTAAGATATAAAATAGTCTTGGGTATTATGACATACAAAATTAGCCAGAAGAATCAGAAGATAAGGTGAAGGAAATATTTCAAGGAGAGAGGGGAAAATGAAAAACATATGAGAAACTTCAGTCACAGGCACTAGTCATAGGGATCCAATTCAGGAAGGCGGTCATTTCCTTACACAGAGAGGGTGCAGGAAACGGACAGCCGTGAAAAGCAGAAGAGAGATTCACAGCACTGAGGACGTGCACGTAAGCAGGAAAGGCCCTGTCGGAGCTGAGCAGGGCCATGGCGGGTGCACAGACCCGGCACATGGGGTGGGTTTCCTAAAAGCCGGAGGAGAGAGAGGATCCTGAAACCCGATAATGAGGAAAAATGCCTCAGGGGGGTGAAGTGGAGACCCCCATGGGTAGCATTGGCTTGAGCAAAAGACCACAGGCCCGTTACAGTTCTGAGGGGAGTAGTTAGAATCTAGGATTCTTCTCCCAAACCATCTGTCAAATGAGAACAAAATGAGTCTTTTTGGCCAGTTTGATCTTTTCTGAAGAACTTATTTAAGGATGTATTCCAGCAAAATAACTGCTTTAAAAAAATCAAGAAAGAGGAAAAGCATGAGGTTGCCCCATACCCACAAGAGCAGCCGGAGCACGTCACCCACTTGACTGACCAGCACAAAGGGGCCCAAGGAGGGGGTGGCTTCAGGGCGGAGGACTCAGGAGTCGCTGACAGACGGGATTGTTTCCAGACCAAATGCGGCGCGGGAGCGGGGCCAGGGAAGGACCCATCTCTGCTCTGCTCACAGACTTCTCAGAGGAATTCTGTGAAACCATTTACGCAAAGCCTGCTGCATTTTTAAGCAGGCATGTAAATTGTTCTTCATAAGTTTGAATAGCTGCAAACAATGTCACTGGTATTTTAAAATAAAGTGAGTACATCGCTTTAAAATACATAGAGGCACATCTAAATACCACAGCAACTCAGTACCACAGTCATCCACATCGAAAGAGAGGAGAAAAACCTCTTTTTTAGGAGCTAAAACTTCACATTATTACACCCTTTTTGAATTCACATTTCCATTCTATTTCCTGAATGAATTTTTATTCTGAATACAGTGTTTTAGGATAGAAATCACTTTATGGCTATTCTATCATACTACTCTTCCCCCCAAAAAACTATATAATTTGAAAATTATAATAAAAAGCCTGATACCCTTAAAGTAGCATATTTTAAAAAAGTTATTGATATTATTATCAATACTATTATTTTTTATATTTAATTGTTAAACACAAAATATGACTTATTTTATTGAATATTACATATAAAAGTGAAATTTGTCGAGAAATGCATCCTTAATGAGCCAGACAGGTTTTATTTTTTTCTCAATTAGTTCACATGTACAAGGATAAAACATTATTGCCATGATTAGACAATGTAATGCACCTGTTAATTTAAAAAATTATCAGATTGGATTTAAATAACAAAACGTAATTATATGTTCCTTACATAAGACATTGTTTAAACATGTGGACACAGAGTGAGGAAATACATCACCAAAGACAAGGAGGTCGCTTCCATTAATAGATAAAGAAGTTTCCATAATGAATAAAAGGTGGGGGGGGCTCTATGGATGATACAGCTGCTCTTCATCTAAGTGAAATTTAGGTTTTAATCTAATAAAAGTAGATCGATATACACAAATAAAATAGCCTCAAAATATACAAAGAAAAACTGCACAAAACTAAGAGAAGAAATAGAAAAATCTACTACCATATTGGGGTAACTCACAAACCTTCTTGGTGACCGATGAGACAGGCGGGCAAATACCAGTGGAGATTTAGAAGAGATGCAGAATTGACCTAATACACATGCCCTACAACACTGCAAATGAAAACCACGTGCACCCTTTCACGGGCACATAGAAGTCACCAAAATTAACTGTGTTGGGCCATAAATTCTCAGTATTCTAACAAACCATGCCCAGCAAAACGATCCCTCTCAGAATTTTGTATTTCCTCCAGAAAGGACAGTCTTTATTTCCTTGCCTCTGTCTTACACCAGCCCAGTCTCGTGGGGCCTGTGCCTCTCGGGTCCATCCGAAGAACCTTTGGGACTCACTCAGGCTGCTTGCACGACCCACCCAGCAGAGGGCTGAGTCCCGCCCAGCTCCCCTTTCCAGCATCACCGGCGCTGTTGACTTTCCCCTCACAGCTTTCTCTCCCTCCTGCTTGTGTGAGACGAGACCATCTCTTGGTTGTTCCTACAGTTTCTCCTGCTTCTTGGCTCTTCAGGGTTCAGCCTGCAGCTCTCTCCAGGCCCACATTCTGTGCAGGCAGTGTTCTCGAAGTTCTGGTTTCCGTCACTGCTGTAGCCGGCGGCCCCTTGTGCCTCTGTCTGTTGGCCTCTGATACGGCAGCTCTTCCCAGATGCCTGCAAGCAGACCCAGGTGCCCAAAACTAGACTCATGACTTCTCTACCCAAACACCTTCGACCTGTGAGTAGCCACCAGCGGTTTCATGATCTGGACCAAACTTGGACGAGCATGCTTGACGCCCTCCTCTGCTGCTCTATGTCCACTCAGCCACCAGTTTTGGCTTCCCCACCAAGGTATTTCCTGATGTGACCCCCTCCTCATTTTCACTGCCTCCTGGAGGGGACACTGCTGCCAGCCTGGGTACCCAGCCGCTTCCTGCCTCAGCAGGTCTGCTTTGTTGCATCCTGAACTGAGGCCCAGACACGAAGGTCTGACCGCCTCTGTCCACCCCACAAGGCTCAGGCCCTCCCGAGCAGCCTGCCCCAGCCTGCGCCTTGGAGGCAGGACCTCAGATGGAGCCGGCTCCCACTGACTCACGCCACTCCCTTCTGTGGCTCCCACCTCCCCAGTTCCAGGGCCTTTTCACATGCTGTTCCATCTCCCTCTGTCTCTGCCTCTCGTCTCTCCATCTCTCTCTGTTGTGTCTCTATCTCTCTCCCTGTCTCCCCACCTCTCTGTCTCTGTCACCCCCTCACCAGGATGCCCCGTGGAGGCAGGGCTGCATGCACATCTGCTCACAGGCATGTCCCGGCGATGCTGCACGTGGCCTATGGGGCACTAGCTGACCTGCTAAACAAGCAGACACGGGTCAGCACCACCTTCCTCCCCACAGCCCTCCTGTGAGCCTCGCTGTGTCCCTCAGTCCCCACCTCACCTCCTGATAGCCTCCAGGCTTCAATGTTAAGGCCTTCTACAGCTGGAAAAGTGAGGAAGGCGAGCCCAGGGGTCTGTCCCAGCCACCCGGTGTTGTCTCCCATGCTGCATGCCACTGGATTCCCGTCCCCACCCACCTCGGACCCCTGAGCCCAGACCCTCTGCTTTCATTTTCCCATCCCAGCCGGCCACCGGTGCTCACCCCCTGCCCTCCCTGCCCTCTGAGCCTCGTGGCTGAGCTGCATGGCAAATTTGATCATGGAATCATGGGGTTGGTTTGGAGAGAGGCGGCAGAAAGTCTAAGACATTGTGACTGTTGTCAGGAGGTCATGGACAGAGACAAAGGTGAGGCTGTAACATGGCCTCCAACTCGGGAGCTTGGGGGTTCGGGAGAACCAGCGTCATGGAGTGCTTGGGGTGCAGAGGGTCTGTGTGGGCTTCTCGTGTGCCGACCACAGGCTCCCGTTGGTGTCAGGGCACGTGAGTCTGCAGCTCACGCTGAGGCTTAAGTTCAGAAGCCTGCCAGCCCTTCTCTGTAAGCCTGAAATCCCCTTCCTCCAGGAACCACACCCAGGGAGGAAGTCCTAATGCTCTCTTCTGCGTGCCGCTGTGACTCCCAGCC
Source organism: Smutsia gigantea (assembly GCA_032199065.1). Taxonomy (NCBI): domain Eukaryota; kingdom Metazoa; phylum Chordata; class Mammalia; order Pholidota; family Manidae; genus Smutsia; species Smutsia gigantea. Next base: position 103,972 of record JAVSCE010016333.1, read on the forward strand.
ATGCACACAGGTCTCTGCAGCCCCGCGTGTGGACACAGCTGACAGAGGAGTGAGGCCATGTACACAGGTCTCTGCAGCCCCGCGTGCGGACACGGCTGACAGAGGAGTGAGGGGCAGCCATCCTGCTCTTGCCCCTGGTGAACAATGTGTCTTTGTTACTTCATTTCTGAAGGAGGAAAATCATTCCATTGTGTTTTGATGAAATGGATGTTTCTTCCACACTGAGATGAGTTGCTTTAAAAATTTTACTGTCTATGTGTCAGTTTCTACCAAAGACTTTGCAGAACCGAATGGCCTGTAACGGCTTCATCCCTCTGCCCCCAGCAAACACAGGGCATTGGTCACATGGTCTGCATTTCCCACCGAGGAGAATCCCAGAGACGTGCTCTCGGGCCCAGCTCAGAATATGAGCTTTGAGACTTTGGAGAAATGCTCTCCTGCGCGTGTGGAAGGCTCTGCACCTTTGGAAACACCCCTGCGGAAAACCGCCGCTGCTGTGTGGGAGACTGACCGTTCCTGCCTGAGGGTGTTAATTCCACCACAGACAGAAGATCTGTGTTCATGAAGAATCTGCTGTCCAGTTTATGTTCAGAACCATTTTCATTGCTTCAGTGATGCCATTCTGCATCCAAGACAATATCTGCCATAAAACATAAGCATGTGGTTCTTGCTCCTACAGGTGTAGCTGCAGATTTATTTCTTTAGTTACATTCTATGATTTTGTGTATCACTTAAAAGCAGAAAAAGCACAGTGTGCCTTTTAAAGGCTGATTATCTTCTTGTGGCAAAGCGGAGTGTCCAGGGCAGAGCCTGTCCAGCAGGGTGTGTTCAGGTCATGGTTCCATGGCTCTGCCAGGCATAATTAATGGGTTCATTAATTAGCAAATCTGTGTCACTTCAGTTTTTAAATCCACATATATTGGTTCTAGGAAATGGACAAAATAGGCATTCCCCTGTTGCTGCAGAGTTTACTCTCTCATGGGGAGGTAGATAGAAAGAAACATGCAACATGATATGGGATGCAAGGATAGAGAAAGACGGGAAGTCCAGGGATGGGGCAGAGATAGTGGAGAAGGCCACACTTCAGGAGAGGGCCGCGTCCCTGGAGACCCAGCTACAGGGGAAGTGTACTGGCCAGCACAGGCACCCGGGTGCAGAGCTATATGGACAGATGGCAGGTGCCTGACCTGGATGCAGAAATGTAGAGTGCCTCCTTATTAACTTTGTGCTTTGCATACGCTCTCTTGATGTGCAATCATACAATTTAATTTCTGCTTTCTACTAAATACAAAGACAATCAGTTCCAAGCTGATAGTTTAGTAAAAACTGATTCTAGAAGATAACCCTGGTTTCTTTCCTGGATATATCACATGGCTCGCCTCAAGAGGTGAATTTTCCACTTTTAAATCTAACACAAAATAGTCTGGAACGGGGAATAAATTCATTTTTGCCAGAAAATGAAAAATTCGTAATCTTGTTTAGAAAAATTTGCATTCTAAAACTTCAGTGTGCAAACAACGATGATCCCCGTGTCAGTTGTGAAATTGGCTCCTAGAGGAGGAGGGTGGGGGGAGCGCAGGGCAGGAACTCACGAGGGAGGTCGGGGGGCTTCCTCAGGCACCCAGGGAGCCCTGTGGGACGTCCTTTCCAGATCATGATGGCCTGGTCGGCCTGTGGATGGCAGAACTAGAAGAGGCACAGAGAAACTGCTCGACTCATCGGTGAAGTGGTTTCTTCCACTTGGCTGAGTTTAGAGTCCTTTCCTGAGACGGCACGTTGCAGGGACGAGGCAGATGTTCTAGGAGGCGTCCAGCTTTTCAAGATGTTTTGATTCTTTGTCATATAGATTAAGACAAATTTCCTCCTCTGCCTTTAGATTCAAGTACCTTAAAGAGATTAAATAACACTGGCAGATCCGATGGCTCGCCTCGCCAGCTCTGGGGATCTGGAGCTGGGTTAGCCTCGTTTCCTGGCTGGTTTCTGCAGCTGGTCCTGGCACGTCCGTAAGCCTCTCTGCCTTGCTTTACAGTTTATTTCACTGTGAAAGAGACATTTGCCAATTGAAATGTGTTTGTTCTGATCAGCTAATTGAATCCTACTTTTTCATGATGTGAATTAAATAAAACATGAACTGTTTAAACTATTACAAAGGTCATGATATTAATTTGCATTACAGAACATCAGGATAGTGAAAAATAAATTCAATGTGTGTGCCTCATAAAATATTTAAGAAATTCTTATGGAAATATAATCAATTTTATTCCCCACACATTTCTGAGCCCCATCAATAAAAAAAGAAAAAAAATTGTGCTTGATAGCTTCTGTGTCTCACCAGTTCACAGCAGGAATCATTGTAAATGTGTTTTCCTAAAACAAAATACAATTGTACAGAGAATCTGTTTCACCTCACAGATATTTATTTCAAGATTAGTATTCTAAGAATGCCTGTATTTTATTACAAATTTATATTTGTATTTAAGAGCAGTTTTGTGGTTAGCTCTGTAAATCTTGTTTTTGAGCTTTTTAGTTTTGTTGGCAGTGAAAGCCTTTGAGTAGGGAACACACACTGGCTGGCTGGAGTGGGAAAAGAGGGACCCAAGTCAGGTGATTCTAACTGTCAGTTCGACCCAGTCCTCAGTCGCTGCTCCGTCTCCCTTCAGTGTGGGTCATGGAAGGGGGTCACAGATGGTCACTGGATGGAGGCGTCATCATGTCCATCATGGCCAGCACTGGGTCCTGCCACTCAGGTGTCTGCACCTGGAGGGAGCTGGGCCCTTTGCTGAGGAGGACAGAGAAGCGTGTATGTCTTGGTGGGTTGGGGCAGAGGAGGGCCAGGGAAGGCAGGGGAATTGCTGGCATTTCCGGCTACTGTCTGATGGAGAGGAAGGTGAGATTTGTCCCATGCGGCAGTCTCCCTGGGAAGATCTTTGGTGAGAAGATCAAGTGGGCTGTGGATGGGAGCTCTGCAGACCCTGGGGCAGCGCCCACCTGTGCTTTACCTTCCTTAAGCCTACCTGTCTATGTTAGGGCTCTTCTCTGTGCATTTACGGCTCCTCCAACAGATAAATCACAACACACAGCATGCTCTATTTTAATTCCTTTTGGAAACTGCCTTTTCCTCCTACGTCAGTGCTTCCACTAAGTGCAGGATACCCAGTAGCTACAAAGAAGCTTAGAAAAGGGGGTGGATGCTTGCATCACTTTTGGGAGGTGAACAGTGACATGGGGATGTGCGTCTCTGGCGTCCTGTTCATTGGTAATCCGGGTAATCCTCACCCGGTAATCTGGGGCTGCAGAAATAGAATCAGAACACCGTAGAATTTACGTCATCAGCCTGTCCTGAGCAGAGACGTCTTTGCTGTGTTGTCCTGCCATGGGTTTTGCTCAGGTTCACACATGTCAGCTCCTGGCGGCAACCCACCCACTTTGTGACCCTGCAGTATGCGGCTGGCTCAGATGGTGCATGAAGTCAGTGAGGGAGGTGGGCTCCCCCTGATGGGCAGCTGGCATCCATCACAACTCTTGAGTTTGGACAGACTTCTGAAAGTCAACAACCCTGCCCTGGTGAGGGGATCAGAGGATCCCTAGTCTTTCACCAGCCCAGCCACGAGCCTTCACCCTGACTGCGTTCCCGGTGGAGGGCCATGGCAAGATCCGAGAGCAGATGTGAGTCGTCATCTAATTCCAAGTACAGAAGAGAAAGCTCAGCTGAAAAGCATGCAAGGTTATTTTTTTCAAGTAACCCAAGACTGTGTTGACATTAGCAGCGTTTCAAAAGTGAAAAACACCAGAATAATTACAGGGGTTGCAAGAAAGCAGTACTTATTCCCAGGCATCCCTTCTTATCCTAACTCCCTGGGCATCACTTGTCTCATAGAAGGGAAGCCGCAGAAGACTGGCTGGGTGCCCGTGTAGTGGGGGAGTCAGCCAGTGCAGCCTGCTGGCACTAGGCACTTTGGCCAGACTGAGAGTGGTGTGGGAGATGGTCAAAAAGGGACCCCCCCCCCACCTGAAATGGGTGTCTGACCACCCATATGCACAGCGTACCTCGTGGTCGGCCTCTGTCTGATCCCAAAGCCATTTCCCCATTTTGAGAATTCCCCACTCTGCCATCCTTTTCTTAGGGAATAGGCCCTTCTGCCTACTAATCTAATCAGGGATTCTGTGCTCCCATTTTCTGCGATTTCAGCTACCCTTTTTGGTCAACCAGCCTGAAATCTAATGTTATTTTAGCGATAAATAATGCACTCACAGCACCTCAAAGCTGGAAAATCAGCGAAGGAAATCGATGTTCAAAGATTCTTCGTGACACAATGTGACTGAGACCAAGAAGTTCTCCCTCCGGCCTATGTGGGCCAGCGTACAGGTTTTCAAACGTCCCTCAACCTCTCGTTGACAGGTTGCTTAGTTTCTCCTTCAAACCTTCACCAGCTGGGGCAAAACTACACCAATGGGTCAGCTGGTGGCCTGTGTGGGTGCGCCCCACAGTGAGCGGAGAGGAGACCCATCCTGGCGGCTGCAGAGCGTGTGTGGAGCTTCTTAAGCATTTTGATTTGAATCCGTTCCTCTGATGCTAACAATAACTCAGCACAGCAGGTGGCAAAGTGATTGTGGCATGGTTGTGCCCGGTGATGTAGACCGCCAGCAGGAGGTAATTCTGCTGGGAAGCCTGTGGGAATGAGCACACACCCAGGAGTCAACAGATGAGCATTTTTAAGAGTATCGTTTTTATTATGGTCAATGATCTTTTAAAGCCAGAGGCTGTAGGTGTTCACTGAGGTGCTTAGATCTGCTCAAATGACAAGGCAAGAGCACATACATGCCTGTGCATGCACATGCTCATGCTCACACGTGCACGCACTCACCTCACACACTCGCATTCACATGCACATGCTCACACTCACGCACACCAAGGAGACGTGTGAAGCTTGCATCCCGGGCAATGCTGGGCAGGAGGAAATGGCAGAACTTGTTTCCTGAGTACTTCCTCTGTATCAGTTGAATGGCCTTCTGTCATCTTCACTGAAGTGACTTGGTTTACGAGTGAGGAGCAGGTTGTGGGCGGCAGGGTGACACCCTCTCGGAGGGCAGTGCACCCCATCTTGTCCGCTGCTCCCTGAGGGCCTGCACATCCCCAGGAGAGGTCCACCTCATCACACAGGACAGTCTCCACACAGCTCTGCAGTGGGGTCTCCTGGGACTGGCTGGGCGCTCCCCGCCCACCCTGGGGCCTCCTGTTCCCTCTGCCCTCTGTTGGGCGGTGCTTCGCAGGTCACCTGCTTTGATAAGAAACACATGGCTGGGGAGGCCTACCTCCCCAGTGAAGAGCAGCTTCCTGTGCGGTTCTGTGTTCCCATGAAACGCATCCCTAGTGGGGAGCTACAGGTTCCATGGAAGACCTGAGCACAGGTGTCTGCCGCCCAGGCGTCTGGCTGATTCTGGTCTGGTCCGCGATCTGTGCTCCTGGAAGAAGAGCTTCTGTGGGGTGGCCAGCAGCCACATGCCGGGGCCATCGTCCCCTTGACTTCTCTGCAGCAGATGCCCTGCTCCCTGCGGCCCCTTCACCAGCACACGGCTGCCTGTGCTCACGTGAGCCCGGAGCCTGTTTCCTGTTCTGTAAATGGGGTTAAAAGACTTGCCCTTCCTGAGAAATGAGGTCTTGGGGAGGGGCAAATAAGATGTCTCAGGACTGAAGGGTGAATGCAAATAACATGCATTTTAGTAGAAAAGGCGGGAAGTCACTGTGGTTCAGTTCTGGGCTGAATCAGAGTGGAACCTGCAATTCCTGACAGACAGGCAGGGCTTGGCGAGCTTTCTGTACACGAGGCTAGGCCAGGGGTGTTTCAGGCCTGCAGGCCAGAGGGAATTTTCACCCACTGCCCCACTTTGCCACTGCAGGGCCACCGCGCCCACAGGCAGTGTGCAAGCACAGGGCATGGCGGTGCCCCAGTGAAGCTTTGCTACCACAGGTGGTGGGACAGGGCTTGGGGCCAGCATTCGCTCACCCCGTTCTTGGCCAGTGTGAGTCAGGAAGCAGCTGGCCCATGGGAAGCTGATTCCCTCATCCTCTGGCCTTGGGTGGGCAGGACACCAAGTGCTCAGAGCCAGGATCCTGCTCACAGAAAGGGAAGTGTGTGGCTGGGCCTCCCCAAAGCCCAGGTGGGTCCATAGAGGCCCGTCTGCTTACCTCAGGGCCAGCAAGCTCAGTGTGGTGAGCTGGGCTCCTGGACGGCAAGGTCTGAGGATGGGCTGGAGACTAGTCGTTGGGGAATAAAAAGCATGTTCTGGGCCCACTGCCATGGCTACCAGTGGTGCTCAGTCCAGACCGAGGACTGTGTGTCCGGGCCTGGGCCTTGGAGGCCAAGCTCCTAGAGGCCCGTGGATGGCTGTCCACGGGCTACAAGCAGCAGAGGGCCGGTCAGGGTCACTCCATGAAGACTCTAGATAGCGAGAGTGGGCTGACAAGCCTTCTGAGGAGTCGGGTTTGCACACACTGTCCCTTGCTGCCACATCTCCGTAGGCGGCCAACTTGCAGGTCCCTGCCTGGTGGTGTCATAGGGGGCAGCGCTGTGCAGAGGCCCTCCGTCAGGGCTGGGGAGGGAGGGACACCCACCTCCACACCAGCAGGTCGGGATTCCGAGGGTCCCTCCTGCACCGGGTGTATGAGCCCTTTGTCACCGGATTTCCTCCTCTGTGATCTCTTCACATTTGCCTAACAGTGTCTTTTGCAAAGGTTTTGAATTTTGATGAGGCCAATTTCTTCTTATTTTTATGTTATCTTATTATGGATCAAGTGTTTGGTGTTAGATACAAAAAGTCATACTTTATCCAGCACCACTTTTTCCTGACGCTGTGGTTGAAAGTCTGGGGCTTTAGCCTCTGCATACTAGCTCACTCCCCATTTTAGGAGCAAATCACCCTTCATGCCTCAGGGGCCCATGTTCCCTGTTCCCAATTTCAATTCAGTGAGAAAATCTCCCAGCCTGAGTTTATAAAATCAATGTTTCACAATCTCCTCAAAATATTTTTCACCAGACGGTATTATGCCGCTCAGACAACAGCAGGGACCCTGAAGGAAGTCTGGTGTTATCCTTCCAAGACCCCGCCCTGTGCTCACTGGCCAAACGACACAGCGACCCAAACTCCAAAGGACACACACATGTGTCACGGGGAGTTAGGACTTCGCCTTCCCCCTCACGGGGGAGATGCTTCTATATTCTCTGTGTTGTAAAGAAAGACACAGAAATGATGTGCATTTTGGCCATTCACAGCTACTGTTTCTTACATTTCTGCTGGCTTATAAAAGAGCATCTATCTGGACATGCCTGGACATTTCCTTTACACTTCCTGCAGATTTAATTTTAATCAGTTTTCTCTGTGCATGTCAATATTGCCTTACAATATATAGGATCTGACTAGAGAGAAATAAACTATTATTTAACACTAAGATATTAAAAAATAAAAGGGCTTCAAAGTCCATAAAATTCCTTTAAAATGAGAACATCTGTATGAAAGATGACTGCTGTTGATTTATAGAGACAGTTGGGGAATGTGACAACATTTTAAATATTTTTATTGGGCAGCTGCAGCCGCATCTCTGAAATGCACATCCAGACAGCCCAGCTTAACTTTAAATATCTCAGGTGACTGATGTTCCACTATACGAGTCCAACTTAGTTTTCTATAAAAACCTTCCAGCTGTTTTCCTATGTGAATAGCTTTGTCTCCCCTAATTACCACTTGTGAACAAGCCTCTATGGGAGATGGGTTATTTTTCGCCTAGGAAATTCTTTCCTTTGGAATCAAGCGTGTAGCTTCTGGAAGGATGTCCGTGGAATGGTGAGCGATGGAATGGATAGCATTTAACTTACCAAAACAGTCCAAGCAAGCCCAATGGACAAGGGTGGGCAGGCGGGGTATGAAAAGTCACTCTCGCCTCTGCTCACCGTTTGCCTCCTCGCCTCGGCTCACCTCTTAGTTCCTGTTCTGTCTGTAAGTCCCCAGGGACTCATCCCTCCCTTTTAGATGCTTTGTCCGTGTTCCCTTACATGGACACTGGCTGACCTCTGTGGGCAGCATCTCTCTCCCCTCCACTGCACCTGAATCTCCCTGGTCTTGGTGAGCCAGCAGACGCACGTGATCACCCTCAGGTCTGTGGGAGCTGATAGGTTCCACGGAGCTCTTTCCCTCAAAACAGTCCTGTGGAGGGGTCACCTAGGAGGCCTAAGATCAGCCAGCTGGCACTCTCTCTCTGGACTTTGAATCTTGAGCAGAAAGACACGGAAACAATGAGATGGTTTCCATTCTTTCGTCATGGCTGTAGCGCTGCAACCAGCCCCTGGACTCCTAGGCAGTCCATTCTGGGAGCTCCTGATACTCTACAAAGGCATCGCCTTAGAATGAGTGAGTCCATAGGGCTGTCAGCCAAAGCACCCTGAAGTGTAAGCCGTTTCGCATGAACCACATACAGCCTTTTGTTACTAGGGGCAGTGTTTTCCAAGCCTGTTCAGGACACAGCACACATACAAAGATAATATTTTAACAGTATCATTGGAGTTCATAGGCAAGCAGATGCTCAGAGGACACCATATGGGAGCTCTGGCCACTCCATGCCCCATCTAACTGCCGTATAGGATAAGAGAAAAAGTAAACGTCACCCCAATAAACTATTCACATGCACACTACATATGATTCAGAATTTCTGATTTAAAATAAAGCTATTTGTTGTTTCATTCAGGTATGAAATGTCTCAAGATAAACATACTCTTCAAGTATGGAGACCATGAGTTCCTATGAATTTGGAGACATTATTCCTGATAAAGTAGCTGCTTAATGAAGACATAGTTTGAAATAAATAAGGCTGCATAGTCAGCTAATGAGTGAACAAAAAGGCATAAATATTTAATTATTGGAGAGTTTTCAAAATAAATCTCCAAATGACTAAACCTCATTTGACTCTTGGAAGCCTCACATGTATGGATTCATTTATTCAGCAAATACTCACTGCATGCTCACCCCATTTTAGACATTCTTTTAGCGTGAGAGATGCCCTGAAGGTACACTCCTGTTTCTGTGTCTGGGCGCTCATGGGAGCTCATTCATGTCAGTGATTTCTCAGCTTGCAGACTTACGGGGAGAATCGGATTGCACTGCCACATGACCACTGCAGCTGGCATGCAGTCGACTGGGCTGTTACTCATGCCCCACCGGGCAGATGCCCTGATATTTCTTCTGATCACAGCATCCCAACAGAGGAGAATACAGGGCCCTGGGAACATGGAGGGCAGACCCAGCAAATGTGCACTGAAAGCAGATATAAGAGGGACACAAGGCCTCCCACGGAGGCAGGGAAGAGTGACCACACTGAATGTCGGCACTGCAAGTGGGTTTCCCTGTAATGATGGCCTAGAAAAGGAACGGGTGGTAAGAGACGGCCTTGAGAAAACAGCTGAATTTTATATTTCCAAAAGCTAATTCTGAATCTCAGGTTACTTTAATTTTCTGTTTTAAAATTTAAAAAAATCACATTACAGTTGAAAATATCTCAGACAATTATTTATGAGAGGGAAATATTATTGTCATTTTGAGTTAGAACTCAACGTTAAAACTACATGAATACATGTTGAAGAAAATGTAGGAGAAAACCCTTCTTACCTTAAGTTACAAACTTTTCTCAGATGCAACATAAAAAAAATGGACTCCATCTAAATTAGAACTTCTGCTCTTTGAGAGAAAATAAGGGAACAAAATGACAAGATAAAATATTTGTAAATCATATATCTGATAAGGACTTGTATCCAGATTATATTGAATACTACAAACTCATTAATGAGAAGACAAAAACAAGATACAAAAGTGGGTAAAATATCTGAGCAGACACTTCACCAAAGATGTATGGATTGCAAATAAGGACCCAAGTGACCTTCAGCATCCTCAGTCATCGGGGCAACGCAGGCCATATCTACTGGCAGATCCCACTGCACACCTGTCAAGGGCTGCAGGGGAGTGTCGGTGAGTGTGGGGGGCCGCTGGCACCCTGCCTTGTGCTGGTGGGAAGGCAAACAGCACAGCTGCTTTGGAAGAGCTTGGAAGGCTCTTGAAAGCTAACATGTGAAACCTGCCATATGCTCCGTCCTAGGTATTCAACCAAGTGACAGGACGGCGTGTGTCTGCACGAAGACCTGCACACAGTGGTTCACAGCATTTTTATGCCTCCTATCCATGCACAGCTGAGGAGGAACAAAGCCTTCTTGCTGAGATTTTCTGCATCCTCTCTCTACCTTGACCTTCCTCCACAACCCAATCTTGAATGGTGCTTTCTAAAATGTATTTTCTGAGAATTCTAACTCAGCTCAGTGTTGAGATACTGCATGAAAAAAATCTATGTTCAAAATAACTGAAAAATAAGCTTAACAGAGGTTTTTACTGTTTTATATTTTCATTGCATGCCTTCTGAAGATCAAGGAAGGTACAGCACCATTTCCCCGTATATTTTGCCATCAGACAAAACCCAATGAGAACAGCAATCTAGTACCTTAGGTAAGTAACCAGGGAGAACATACCTGAAGGTCACAGGGCTGTGTCAGTGGGGAAGGCCAGCCAGGGAAAGGGGGGCTGGTCACAGCACAGCCCATTCCTATTCCCACACAGACAGTCCTTTATCCAAGTTATGTTTGGAGAAAGATTTCTTTTTTTTTTTAAGTTTTAAAAAATCTTTTAAAAAATTTGTATTTATTTATTTATTTATTTTATTTATATATTTTTTATTGAAGTATAGTTGTTATACAATCTTATATTGGTTTCAAGTGTACAACACAGTGGCTCACCAGTAACGCACGTTATTAAATCCTCACCCCGACTAGTGCAGTTACTGTCTGTCAGCATAGGAAGATGTTACAGAACTGCTGGCTCTAATCTCCGTGCTACACTTCCATCCCCATGACTAATTCATACTGGATTGAGGTTTTGTGCCTCCTTGCCCCTTCAGCTATTCCACCCCATCCCAGCCCCTCCCCATGGTAACAGGTTCTGACTGTCCTGTATACCAAATCCATTCAAGGGCCTGGGGTACCCAGGGAGCAGGGCTACAGAACACAGGTTTCCTGCCCTCTTGCAATTCTATCAGTGACAAGTGCTGTGAGAGACAGTCAGTGAAGGAACAGGCCAGGAGACCTCATCAGAAAGGGTGCAGGGTGGGTGCTGGTCCTGCTAAGGTCCTCCAGCAATTCCAGTTCCTGTCCCAGGTGAGAGGCTGGGTGGGCGTGGGAAACATGTGCGGGCCCCAGAAGCTGGCGAGGGCCTCCTGCCCGGGGGCTGGGGTAAGCGGCTCTTGCAGTGGCCCTGGCGGGATTCTGCAGGCCGGGAGGGAGGCAGCCCTGTGCTTCAGGGGGCCCAGGTCAGCACCCTGCCAGGGAGGGTGCCCGGCCCTTAGGCAGCCTGGTAAGTCAGGGAGAACTGGGTAGATGTTTGTAGGTTTGTTTCGGGCTGATGTCCAGGCTCTGTCCGAGGTCACTGTGCCCTGAGGAAGATAGCAAATCAGCCTCACTCTCCACACAGCTGACTTCCACAGGTAGCTCTTTAATAGCACCCTTTTCAGTCTGCAACGTGTTAGGGACATCTGAAGACCTCGTTAGCTGCACACTGAGTGGAGCCGGTCCCCCATGGCCCTGTAGGCCTCGCCCTCCACTCCTGCTCTATGGACCTCAGCTGGTTTCCCCAGGCACTTGCGACCCTGCGGAGGGTGGGGGCTCCCTGGGCCTCTGTGCACCTCCAGGGTAGGCTTCTGACTTTCCTGGGCAGGTGGTCTCCTCCCCGCTGGGCTTTCATGCTCAGTGAGAGCAAAGGGCTTCCTCTGCCTCGTGCCCAGTTGGGCCCACAAAGCCTGTGACATGGTGGGCACCCGATCAACACAGGTTTGGCGAAGGACACAGGAGCTCTGCCAGGCACAGTAACCACGAATAATAGGCATTTGGGACAAAATAGGAAGCATAGTTTACTGTGGGGCGGGTGGGGCGACACACATGTGGTCAGGTGGGCCGCCTCTGCAGCTCTGGGAGGCAGCAAGAACGAATGGAAGATGGAGGAGGAGGAGAGCAGCCTGGAGGGAGCATGGCGAAGAGCGTCCCCTCAGGGCGTCCCGAGGCCTGCAGGGACGTGGGGGCCGCCCCGACCTTCCCCGGGTGCAGGTCTCCCGGCTGCCTTCTGGGTGCCCTGACCTCTGGGTGCTCCACAGCCCCCGACAGCACGTGAACCGCGCCTCGGATCTGGAAGTGCAGCATTAATAGCTATCATATGCGACTTCAAATTATTTTTATCTTGGGAAAGGGAAACTTTGACCAAGAAATCATTGCATATTTATTTTAACATTTCTTGAAGAGAAACACATTTTCTTTGTTTTATTTTGCCCTTCAGCTAGCGTTTTGGAAGAGTTGAAAGGAAAGGGGTTTGGAAAATATAAAAAGGAGCAGGTTTGTTTTGTCTGTTTGTTTTTGAGTTTCTCATGTTTAGGTGCATCTAACCTCTCAGCCCTTGGGAATGACACCAGGAGTGTGGTCCTGGGGCTTCAGATCCATTGTTGTCAGTCTGATGGTCCGAGCTTTGTAGGTGCCGAATATGTTTCTATTCTCCGGGAGGCCCTGCTTGTGTTTCCATAAGTTACGGAAGCAAATTTTACTTTGAGTTCTTTAAGAAAAGTAGGTGCCGAGGAGCCAGCCACATACAGCTTTCTCATCTCTAACGTGCTTCTAATGTAACATTTCATTAATTATCACAGCTTTTGCACTACTGTTTAGGCATTACAATCTTTATTGTGAGAAGGTGGGCTGAGGATTAGGAAAATCAATTAATAACTTACAGCACACCAAGACCCTGATGCCAAATTCTGCCACAGACTCTTTTACTAGGGATGGTGAGCGTGGGGAACACAGAACAGAGCAGATCCGATCTCAGGTGGGATGACTGACAGGCCAAGAGGGTGGAGGAGGAGCCTAGCCTCTGAGTCTAGTGACCTGTGCACGAGGAACGGGGCTGAAACCGTATGGGGCACGCAGCTGGAGACGTCCGTGTCCCACAGGCAAAGCAAGCGCTTTGATTACGGCTTAGCTGTGAGCCCTATCGGAAGACATTCCACCAGAGCGATGTGGGGGGCCCATCGCCCCTTCCTGCAGTTCAAATGAGAGGCTGGCCCCACGGATTGCAACACTTCCCCGTGTCTCATGGAGGGGCACTCGGGGCCCCGTGCAAGACCGAGGGTTCTCCACACTTGTGTCTCCAGCTTCCTCTCTGTTTCCTTCCTCCCTTACCTGTGCCGCATCCATGTCGATCCCTCCTCGGTTCTTGAATCCTGTAAATACATCTCCCAGCCCATGGCTGTAACCAGCTGACTCGCTTCTTTCTATTCTAGGGCTGCTTTTCACCAAATCTTATTTTTGTTTCATTGTGCTGAGCAGTAAGGGCCCACATCAGAATTTATATCACAGGGCTTTCTGGGAGAATAGCGTGGGGTGGTGTGCGCGGCAGGGCAGAAGGCGAGCAGAGAGAGTCAGTCTGCTAAATTCTTCGTACTGGTGACAAAACACGCTGTTTAATATACATATATGGTTCCATTGTAAATATTTAAAGTGCTTATTGAAGAAGGAGATGAAAAACAGGGAGACATCTCAACTGAGATGATTGCGATTCTGCTCTGCACAAATCATGCAGGTGAGAGGCCCAGACGAGGGGAGTGGTGAGGGCGAAGGATTTCAGCTGTCCTCAAACGCGGGGCAGCCCTAAGTGGAAATGTGGCCTCTCCCATGTTGAATCCATGCCGAGGAGACTACGTGGCTGTGTTCCACTTCTCCCCGGCCCCTTTTGGTGTGCCAGCTCCTGAGTTAGGTGACACAGGGTAAAGGCGAGAAGAGGCAATGTGCCACTGGCCTCATGTCGTCAGTATTGAATTAAGTATCCAGTGACTTTAAATATTTGACAAACTGAAGCATGTTTCAAGAAAACTCACTGATACAATGAGGCTCTTCAGAGGAGATAAAGATGTAGTGTTTTAAGGAGGGTCGCTTACCTATGGGGACACCATAACTCCGGGAGTTTGCAGCGTAGTGGAGAGGGTACCTTCACTGCGTTAGTTCAGGAGACAAGTCGTTCTGATATGTGGACGTTTAAGAGGGACACCTTTCACTCAGTGAAAAACGGACGTTACCCTGACAGGTCTCTGGGGAGGCCACGGGAGCCCTACCGAGTGACAGCACGGGGTGGGGGAGTGAATGTGTGCAACGTTAGTTGGACTAGATTATTTTCCTGAGAGTCATTCTGGAGTTCTTGCTTATCGTTAATATCTTTGCAATAGATTCTGAATTTCGGTCACAATTTGAAACTGAACTTATTTCAGTAGAGAAGGTTTGGATGATTTGGACAAAACTGTGGTCTGAGCATTCTTGAAACTGCTGTAAATTATTCCTGAATGTGCCCATTGTCTTAATGCTGCGCGGAGCTCTCATGATTTGTTCCTTATCTGACATGACCTAATTCTGCCCTTTTGCCCACGTTTGTGTCTTGACCCTGTGTGACCTGCCTTTCAAACCACTGGGGTCCGAGGAGGGGGAGATCTGTCTGTGCTCTGGTCAGTGCCACTGACCAACGCTGAGTATATGCCTAGCTTTCAACATTAACTATCTTCAAGTTTCATAGTCTTTTTAAAATTATAATCTAGTTTATAATAGATCAGTGTGTTGTGTTATGACTCTCAACAGTTCCACTCCTTAAATCAGCAACTTCAAGGTTCTTGCTGTAGGATTTACATTTAGCCTAGGAAATCATTTTAATGTTGAAAGTATCTATAATTCTTATTTTTTCTCCAAATTTTTCAGAAGACTTTGGTACAGCAAAAATTAAATCAATGTCAAAAAAAAAAGCCAGATAAGAACTATCTCAAGAAAGTCCTCATTTCTTCTTGACGATCCCTTACAAACTTCGTTTGATAGTCACACTTTCATCTGGAATACGACCCTGGCGCAGCGGCTCGGACGGAAGTGCAGTAAATGTGTCGGTCTGCTCAGCGGCCCCACCGAGAACGCTGGCTTGGAAGGGCCTGGACGCTGGCCCCGCAGTCCTCGGGGACCACATGAAGGAGCCTGTTCCCCACTGCTCAGAACATTTCTTTCCTTTGTTTGTTTTTTATACTTAAAGGAATGTTACTTTCTCCGAGGTATTTGGCGGGGAGAACAGACGGAAAAGGAAAACCTGGGGGATTTGAAAGCTCGCCAACGAGCCCCAGTCTGCTGGTGGTGGGTGATCCCCTCATCCCGCAGTGATTGGAGACATACGTTGGTTTTCCTTCCCTTTCCTCTGCCGATGCGCGGAGCTCCCACCTGTGAAGTGTCCCCTGACTCCGGGCGCCCACGTGCTGACGTGCGAGGCTCTCACTGGTCCTCTGAGGCACTGAATGGGCACGTTCTCTGCGCTCCTTGTGGTCCCTATGAGCTGCAAACTCTTTTCACAGTGTGTTAACAATAATTTACATTATTTTATCTCATAAATGTCAGTGACACTAATAGTAGGTTTCCTTTTTCTAATTCTGTATGTTTTAAGATATCCACTTCCCTTCTCAACTAAGTAAATAAAATTTGACATTAATTGGCTCACTTGCTAGTGTGCTCTGAGTGAACAGGAAGACACTGAAATGATGTTGACAGTGTTTTCTAATAAAATCATCGTTTTCATGTATGTCTTGATTTAAGTATAACTGTTATGTGACTAAACATGTTTATAAGTTCTCAGATGTGGTTAGCCTTATAGGATTTGTATTTTTGACCTCCTTTATGGAACTAATGAACTTTAGAAAGTATAGAGGTTACATAGATATGGCTGTAGATTCTCAAAAGCTAACAGCCTTTAAAAATGATGATTGACTCAGCCAAATTGAGATATTCAGAGAGATCTTTAGAAGTGTCTTAAACTTAATGGTGACTCCCCCGTGAGACCCCTGGATGCCAGATATGGCCCTGAGAAAACACATTCCCACGGGTGCTTAGAGCTCAGAATAGATGTGCAGGCCACACACTCAAGCATGTACACACAGAAAGAAAATCAGGTGAACGTCAGTCCTTCTGCAGCAGACTTAGTGGGAAAGCTCACCAGCTGTCATCTCAGTCGGGGGTGCAGGTGCAGAGGGTGTCTGGGGAGGAGGGGAGATATCAGTGGTCTTCTTTAATTGCCCCTAAATGTCCACCCTCCAGGCACCCTGCTTGACCTGCGGCCTGTGGCTGGATAGGGCCATGTGACGAGGCCCAGCTGAGGGACACATGTCACTCCTGGTCTGAGCATTTGGTTTGGAGCCATCAAGACCTGTCTTTCCCGTCTGCCCAACATTCAGAATGATGGCTGCTCTACTGCTCTATTGATCAGGCATCCTTGTGTCTCCAACAGCCTGAGACACCCATGGGCAACCTGGCAGTGGCAGCGAGAAGCTGGGACCTAAGCTGGGAGGGAGGTGCTCTGCTGTGCAGACGTGAGCCATTTGGTTACTGATGAATTGAAAGGAAGACAATACACCTGGTCCGTTGTAGTTCTTGGAGAGGAGCTTGGGAAAAGGATGTGGTGGTCCACATCAGTTACTGTGGCTCCTTGTGACACGGTCCTGAAGACCACAGACAGAATGGATGAAATGACACCAGTGAGAGGTGCGGGTATGGGTGTGAGGGAAGAGAGAGGCCCCAGGACCTGGGGCTCATCGGGCCGGGAGACCCCACTAGTTCTCCTACTTCAGTTATAGAAGTTAAGAGGAAAGAGTGACAAGAACGACCAAGAGGACTTGGAAAGACAAAGAGCTGCAAAAGCCGGCCCAGGAGCACATCGGGCTGCCACCTTCATCCGTCTGGACCAACGTGAGGTCTCAGGGCCAAGGCACAATGTGGGCCCTAGTTCCCGCAAAGTCTGCACTGTTTAAGGAAAAAGGGCCTTTGGGAAAGGAGGCTAAGGAAGCGGCTTTCCCACTGAAGCCTGGCGCCTGGTGTGAGAATGGGTTATTGGAGAGAGAGCACAGTGGTGTGACAGACCTGAGGAGTCTGGGAAAGAACCAGGCACCTGGGTTTAAATGTCTGTGACTTTCTGGTACTTGGAACCCTGTGGTGCCCAGGCTCTTCTGGGGTGAAAGTAGGCTGAGAGAGCTGCTCAGTCCCCAAGTGGAAATGCCCCAGTACATGCTGCACATGTGGCTACAGAAGAGGGGGTACAGAGCCTTGCCAGGGCAGTCCGCGGGCCTCTGAAGCCATCCTGGGGAGGAGGACCAGGGCCTCATGAAGATGTGATGACCCCACACTTGTGCTCAGGGGCTTACTGGGGTCCCACAGACCAGGACTGCCACACTCCTCCAGTCTCCCCTTTCTTGTCTGTTCCACTGCTGTGCAATGGAGTGGGGAGGACCTAAACCATGTGCTTGGAGAGATGTAGAGATGAGTCTGCCTCACCGCTGACTCAGTACCTCCCTCAGAGATCCTGGACATGGGCAGTCATTGGGGCTGTTCCCTCAGATGGTCCTGTGGCTGGTCTTCCAGGCACACATAGGGCCTTAGCTACGGGCCTCCTTATGTTCGGGTGAGGCCAAGTTACTGGTTCTGGCAATGCATTGTGAGAAGTGGTGAGCATGAATTCTGGGTGGAACATTTGCTCTGATGTGCATCTCTGCCTCTGGCATAGGACAGGACAGGCATGACATGCAGCTGCTCCATCACCTGTCTCCTGTCCCCTGTCCCTGAGAGTAGAGACCCACTGTAGCTGCAGGGGGAAGGGTGTTCCCAGCCTAGGGCAAGTTTCCTATGAATTTGATGAAATTGGAGTAAGACAAGGGGATGGGCAGGTTGGGAGAGAGGGGCTTTATTTCTTATAACTCAGTCTCTTGCCTGGCTTACCCTGGAGCACTACCAAGTCCTTCCTCTCTGGTCCCCACTAGCAAAGAACCCACTCCATCCATGCCTTGCAACCATGACACGTGCTCTCCTCCTGCCCACACCTTCTGGCTGGAACTCCATAGTTGTGTCCCTGGTGACTGGCAAGCACTAGACCAATTACATACCAGGGACGGAGGAGAGGAGAGGATGGCTGTTTTCTCTCCACCCCTTGTGATGACCAGAGACTCTGCAATGGTAAATATCCATTGGCATGTAAATGAACTAAGGTCAGGCAGGAAATTCTGGAAATTCTGGTGAAAACTTCCATGTACCCCACGCCCACCAAAAAGAGAGTGGGGCCCACACTATGGTTCCCTGAAACCCTGGGGTGGAAGAGGGGATTGTTTGTTACACAGCACAACCTTCTCTATTTTTGAAGTGGGATTTGGTTTTGCTAGTTTGTTGATAAAGTTAGCTACTAGTCATTGACTCTGTGGTTCCAAGCTTATAAATATGAGGACTCTGTTCTTTAAATGATAAACAAGTTTTGGATTACTTATACCTGTAATAATAATAATTATACTTTTATGTATTAAGTGTAAAGATATGTTTGGTATTCATATGGATTCAAGAACCTTCCCAAATACTCAGGGTTAAGACTTGAGTCCCTGGACAGGACTAAGAAACTCAGATACCTCCAGCTCCTGGGTATTTGAAGCTGGTGTGGCCACCTCTGTGGACACATGTGGGTGCTCAGGGCACCTCTGGGAGGCTGACGACAGAATTGTGGGTGCCACACAGAAGGTTGCCCAGACCCCCAGGGGCTTCTCATAGTTTCCCAGGAAGTACCCCAAATTAAAATGATTTCATGAGAAAAACTTTGGTTTTTCAGATAAATACAAGACTGACTGATGAATGAGTAGGATGGGCCAAATAAAGGTCATGTTTAACCATGTTCTTCCTTTGGGCTTCCAGGTGGACATGAGGAGCCCATAGCACTGGGCCCAACAAGGGGCAGTCTGGCTTCAGGGCTGGTTGTGTTTGGTGGGTTGGTCGGTTTGTGTGTTTGGTGGGTTGGTCGGTTTGTTTGTTTGGTGGGTTGGTCGGTTTGTGTGGTTGGTTGGTTGGTTGGGTTGGTTGGTTGGTTGGTTGGTTTGTTGGTTTGGTTAGTTTGGTTGGTTGGTTGATTTGGTTGGTTGGTTAGTTTAGTTTGTTGGTTAGTTTCAGCTAGGCCAGGGCTTTTAATATATGTAGGGGTTATGTAAAATCATCCAATTGTGCAATATATTTTAAGCTGAGCTGTTTAGTTATTTTCTTACATGTATGAATAGCTGATTGACCTACATTGATCCAAACGCAGGTTTCGTTTTTAAATTAACTTCAAAACATATTAATCACACTAATATAATATGAATATTTGATATACCTCTTCCTGATTTTAGTCACTTACTGTTATTATAAGTGAACATTTTATGATGACATTAGATATTCTTAAAAAATATCTGAAAAATGTCAAGATATTAATGGGTTTGTGTGTGTGTTATTACATAACATTCCTTTTTTGATAATTAGGGTGTATTAATCTGCTAAGGCTGCCTAACCATGTGCCACAAACTTTATGGCTTAAAATGGAAACTGACTGTCTCACAGCCTGGGGGCCAGAATTCGAGATCCTGGTGTGGGGAGGATCGGTTCCTTCCAAGACCATAAGGGGGATTCTGCTCCCAGCTCTCTCCCAGCTTCTGGGGGATGCTGGCCATCTTTGACATCCTTGGTTGTAGACACTCATCCTGATCTCTGCCATCACCTTCACTCTGCACGTCTGTCCCCAGCTTTCCCCCTGTATATAAGGACACCAGTCATATTGGATCAGGGCCCACCCTAATGACCTCATTTTCACTTGATCATCTCCATAAAGACCTTATCACCAATTCCAGTCACATTCTAAGGTCCTAGGGATTAGGTCTTATGAATTTTGGGGGAACACAGTTCAACCTATGAAATAGGGCAATTACAGTTTTTTTAGTTATAAGTAGCACTGTAATAAATACCATTTTAGATGAGTCTTTAACTAATATTTAATATTATTTCCTTACTATAGATTCCTAGAAGTAGGAATAATGGGTCAAACAGTATAACCATAAAAGATTCATGGTATATAATATCCAAACTGCCTTCCAGAAAAAAATTTACTCATTTTCATTTCTAGTACCATTTGGTATTTTCAAATTGAAATCCTAAACAATTGGATATGTGTCATCCATAGCACTCTGTGGTATCTCATTATTTTATTAATGTGTGTTTGCTTCTAGACAGGCTAATATTATATGACATGATTTTGTGGTTGGGGAGCGATTATATTTATTCTGATGTTGTATCATGTGGGAATGCCTTAATAATCTACTAGCCTGAGATATTTAGCTGGAAAATTCCTCTTACTGAAATAGAACGTACCATACTAACCTAATGATGTCATGAATTACCTCACAGGGTGGCTCCAAGTCCCATAGTAAACTACTGGGCCTGCTCTCACCATGGGATTTCTCCTTCGCCAAACACTTCCTTGTTTAGGTGGAGTCACTGAGGCAATATGTTTTTCTTAAGCCAAAATTTTGGCATCCTGGTCACAGTGGGAGTACTGTATGGATCCCAGAGGCAGATGATATCTTCCCTGGGTCTGCAAAACCCGCAGGAACAATGGACCTGCATCTGGAAATGAGAGACTGCAGGACCAGTAAGCAGCAAGCCTCGGTTTAACCTCGATTTAATGTGGACAATTAGAAGCAGTGTCAGGGGAGAAGCTCTTTCTGTTGCCAAATTAAATGTTACTGCTTTAGTTAGTAACTTGAAGTACTGATTTGTCCTTTGGGTATTTCTTTGTGATAAGGGCAAATATGGAGCATAATTTGATAATTACTGAATCAATGTGAACAATAAAAGGGACTTGTGCTTCATGTAATTGAGTAACTTTTATAGTAAGATATTAGATAATCCTATGTTTTAGCAAATTTATCATAGAACTGTAGAATTGTTACTGCGAATCATAATATGCTCTGAAATTAAACTTCATGCAGCAAAAGTTTAGTATAATATGGCCTATAAACTTTTAGTCCAATAGCTCCAAAATAGATGAGAATTTTGAGAGACATGGTATTTGACTTTGTAAGTTTAAAATGCTATCATATAAAAAAGTAATATCTGTGTTCCATTTGTTTCCAAAAAATCATGGTGCAGATGTTCAAAGAGGTGATATTGTTCTCTGTGGCTCTAGAAATTTAGGTCAACGGTTGTAAGACTGATTTGATTGAGAATCCCAACTCCTGGGGTATAAATTTGTTTTTTTCCTCATTAAAGCTGCCAACTCTGTTGAGTACATATCTTCTGATTTAAAACAGGACAATTTCAGTAAAATGCTTTGATTATCAAAATTATTTCAGTTTCTTAGCCCAATTTTACATTCTGTAGCAAATAAGTACTTTTTATATTATACACATACTTCCCTATATGTCCACACATGAATGTATGCACTACAGATTTCCCTGCATTTTGAAAGCCCACATTAAGCCACTTCCTTTTACAGAAGACCAATATTTAGTACTATTTCATTAACCAAAGAAATCCAAAGAGGATTTTCACTTTTACGAAGAAAGGTGAAAATCAAAACCAGTGCTCAGCGTCGGTTTTGCATGGTGCCCTGACAGAGACCACCCCGCTGTGTCTGTGGGCACCTGGGCTTTACCTCAACTGATCTGGGCATCTGTTAGCAACACATGCCCTAAGGTGTTAGAAAAGCCTGGGAGAGGTGGTTTTTTTGGGTCTGAAAAAGCTCAGAAATTTTTCCTTAGAAATGAATGGTAATTGCTTCTTTGTGTTTTGGCTCATGAAGGGTTTCACAGGAGCCCTCTACTTTCAGATAGCAGGAAAACCTGCGTATGCATATGTACATGTGAGTACGTATGCATATCCTCGTGTGGGCACATGCATATGCATATGTCTGTGTCTACACGTTATTTTGAAGTAATTTGGGGCTTACAGAAGAATGGCAAAGATAATACAGAGTCCCCGTGTGCCCTTAACCCAGCTTCCCCTGATGCTAAACTCTTACCCATGATACAAACATCAAACTAAGAAACCCACGTTGGGCTAACAAAGCGCAGACTGCTCTCACCTCAGAGCCCCCCACCGCGGCCCTTTCCTTCCCGGGGCCCAGGACGCACAGCACCGTGCCATCTGTTGCCATGTGACTTGATGGCTCCTCGGCTTCTCTGTGTCCCGTGAACTTGCCATTTCTGGAGTCCTGGTCACAGCCTCTGGGGTGTTCTAGAAACGTTAGCTGGGTCAGACTTAGAGTGGTGTTTGTATCACCTGTGTACGTACTGATTTTGCCTCTGTCTCGGCCATAACTAAGAAAGGAGAGCTGACGTGTGCAGCTGTAATTATGCGTTTGCCCCTTGCACCTGTAAGTGCTGCGTTTCTGTGAGGTGTGTACATACTCAGGGCTGTAATGTCTCCATGGAAAATCGGTTCCTTTATCATTATGCAGCCTGTCCTGGGTGTGTGCCTTGTCCTCACGCCTGCTTCCATATCAAGTTGGCTACTCAGCCTCTCTGACTGGTGTTCACGTGGTGTTTCTCCATCTTTTTAATTTATCTCTGTCTTTGAACATAAAATTTCTTATAAAGAGCATAGCTGAGTATTTCCTGGTTTATTCAATCTGACACCCTTGGTCTTTTAACTGATATGTTGGGAACATTCACATTCAAGATTATTATTGACGTAATTGAATTAAAACCTTCTATCTTGCTCACTGTTTTCTGTCTATTCTATTTATTCTTTGTTTCTTTTTCTTGCCCTTTTTGCCTTCCATTATGTAAACTGAGCACTTTTTAATGCTGTTTGATCTCCTTCATTGTCTTATTATTTATACATATTTAAAACCTTTTAGTGGCTCTCCAAGGATTTACAGTATATAGGTCCTTAACTGATCTCCATCTGTGTTGCCCATGCTGTAGTGCTCTGTGCCACTGCTCCTTGCTCCTGGGCTTGCCCTTCTGATCTTCCCAGAACCAGGCTGCCAGGAGGGGTGAATCCTCCTTCCTCTCCCCCCGGCATGTAGACACCCACCAGGGAATGAGATGTCAGTGTTCACCTGCACTTGCCAGCCGTTCGGAGCACTCCTGACTGCTCCCCTCCAAAAAACACACACACAAAGCCCACTGTCCCCGGCTTCAGGACAGGCAAGAAATTCAGGTGGTCTCCTCTCCTGGGCAGGTAAAGGAAGTTGTGTGGTGGGGCAGGTGGGGTGGGACTCCCTGGATGGTCAGCCTCGGTCTCCCTCATGGTTCTGGGCCTGGGTAGTGGGATGGCGCATACATGCTTGCTGAGGGCTCAGGGTGGAGCTGCAGAAGATCGGTGACCTGCGTCTACAGCATCTGCAAGACAGCTGCTCCTGTGGGACGGTGCAGCTCCAGACGCTGGGGCTTGTGAGCTGTGGCATCTTGGAACCTGTCCTCCACCATGGGCTGTGGTCTTCTCTAATGTTGGGTGGACAGGGAGAATTCCACTGTGCCCCCACGAGCTCTGGGTAAAGTGGATAGACTGCCATTCCCTGAAGCTAGGGCACAGCAAGCGAGTTGCAATGCTGAAATGGCCACCCATGCTCACTGGGGCTGGGGGCTACGGAAAGGATTTTGGCAACTTCTGACTGAGTTAGACATTTCTGAGGCTCTTCCCTACTCTCGTCTACAATTAATTGGCTAGAGACTGAGGGTCTTCAGTGCTCATATTTTTGTAAAGTTTAATTCAGTGAGATCCTGTTGGTCTTTTTTTTCTTCCTGAAAAATGGGCACACTTAATACTAACTCTCTGTTTTATGAGGCGTTAAGTATGAAGAGCCTCAGCATTAGGGCAGTAATGAATTTATTCTGGGAAAGAAGCTTATTTCCAGCAGGACATGGGTAAGGCAGCCTGAGAGCTTTTCCCCCTGGCTGTAAGGTCTGTTTCTCTTTGCTGATACTTCCAAAATCCTCTTGCAGTTTTATAACAAGAAAAATATGCTTCATCTGCATGATTTTCCTGTAATGTCCTTCAGCAACCATTAAAAGCAATATGCTTTACATCACACTGTCCGAATCCCAAACACACCATGTGACTCAATAGGCTTTTATCTGTTAAATTAAAGAAATGAACTTATAAATACTTTCAGTTTGAAATAATGTGAAAAATATATTTTATTTATCTCGTATGGGGATGCACAGAAAAAAATACATGCACGTAAATACGTATAGTTACTCAAACTTTTTGTTTACTTTTAGTTAAACACATGTCCAATGAAACACAAAGATGTCTAAATATTAATATTTACTTTTGTTGTCTGATCTTACATAATGCAATATAAATTACTCAGCCTTAAATTATTTCCAAAGAATCTAGCTGATATGTCCACATTCATCAAGATACTAAAATTTACCCATTAATTTTTGGGTGGGTGGTCAGAAGGGAAAGTGGAAAAGAGAATAATTTTAATAGTAATTAGCTTTAGAGTCAGTTGTGAATGAAAGAATAGAATGACTTCTAAAACTACATGAATTTAACATGTTTATCCATTTAAGTTAAAAAAAAACACAATTGAAGGTCATCTTTCCAGGCTAACTTTAAAACTAGAGTAGTAACTATTAAAACTATCTTTGTCCTTCAAAGTGTGTGAAGCAGAAAAGGTGCAGAAAGCAATCCGCCTGGAAAACTACACTATGGATAGGTGTACTGCCGAGAAGGGGGTCCAGAAAACGGGGCCTGTCCCCACCACCCCTGCCTCGCTTCGGCTTTTAGACTAAAGCCCTGATGCTGTGACTCTCTCCTGGCCGCCGTTCAGCCTTCAGGGCCAGCGGCCTGGGTGCTGAGAGTGTCGGTTGCTGTTCTGTCGGCCTCCATCCCTCCGTGTGTGTGGAGGGCGGGTGACAGGCTGCACCCCTCATGTTCCTTTCCTGTCCCCTCCACCAGAGCTGGCTGGCACCTCCCAGGCGGAAGCAGAGAGGAGAGCAAGGCCGGCTGAATTCATCTCAGGAGAAACAGCTTCCCAAGAGGCGCGTCCTCCCGCATCACAGGCCCAAACTGGCCCAAATTGCACACTTAGCGGCAAGAGAACCTCAGAACTTTGGTTTTCTAGGGTCATTTAAATTTTCATTTTTTAAACCTGGGCACTGGATGAACCTAACAGAAACAGGGTTTGGTTAAGAGAGAAGAAACTGATTCTATGTTTTCGGACCCCGGGCCCCAGGGTCACCACCCCCCTCCTTCCTCCAGGCTGACTCTTCTCACTCACAGGTTTCTCCACAGGGTCTGCAGCCCCTGCCTGTAGGCCTGAGGGTGGTCATGTCTCATCTCCACCGACTTGGCAACTTAATGGAGACTGTTGGTCGCACTGTCTTGAAAACTCCCTCCTGTCGCCTCCCAGACCCACTCTCCTGATTTCCTTGCAGCTCCTTGCTCCTCTTCTCAGTCATGGATGCCGGAGTCCCTCCAGCCCCCGAGGAGCCTGTGCTCTTCCCTGACTCAGGGTGCCTCTGGCCAGCGCTCACGCCCAGGCTGACGGCCAATTCGCAGGGATCTCCCCCCACCCCCGACCTCACCTGTCATCTAGAACCACACACCTAACAGGACCCTCAGAGGCACCACAAACTGAACTCCCACATGTATAAACCTATTTTGTGAGTTCTAGTATTTGCTCTGAAATCTTTGGCAACACCATCTACTCAACAGGGCAGGTTGGGGACGCACAGTGGCCTACCCTCCTGCCCGCCCAGAGCCGGCTCATGACCACATCCTGTCAAATGCCTCTGTAAAGTCTCTCAGGTGCGAAAGCTCTCCCGGGCCCAGCACCACGTGTCCCAGCACTCCTAGGCTCCCCACTGGTCTTGCACCTGCCCCTCCAAGGGCAAGAGGGCTCCGTCCTTCAGAAAGGCCTCACGGTACCACCCTGCCCACTTCCCGGGAGCTGCCCACCCCGACGAGGACCCTGATGGAGAGCTCACTGTGGCCGGTGGGCTGCATGCGGCCTGGTCCGTGCACCCTGCAGCCGCATCTTCCAATTCTCCGCCCATCTTCCCATTACACCCGACGGCACACTCGCGTCCCCTGGGGCAGCGTGCCCTGTGCCCTTTGGCCTTGCTGTGTCTGCTCCCTCAGCCTGGGATGACCCCACAGCCCTGCCATGACCTTTTTAGGTTTTGTACTTTCTACCACTTCTAGCCTGAAGGTCACACCGGACAAATGAGTCAAGATGAAGGCGGGCCGGCTGGAGAGCTGCAGAGCAGGACGGAGACTGGGGCCCACAGTCCCTTAGTGACACCTGGGCTTCCCATTGCGGAGCTGGTCCCTGTGATGCCCCTGAGAACTCAGGCTGAGTGGTCAGTCTGCACATGAGTCTGTCTCAGACACTGATTCCTACATGAGCTAGAACTGGCCCAACATCTATCTTTTTCTCAGAAAACTTGGCAGCCTATCCACTGCTCATAGAATCACATAGAAACTCCCTGAGGAGAGGCTTGCTGCGTTCCAGTGTCTGCAGCTGCCTTCCTGGGTCTGTCCTGAGTAAGCCTGGCACATTCACCATTGGGGGCAGGAAGCAAACTGCCCCACTGGAAGATGGTTTTATCTCCTCTCGATCACTTGTGTTGCAGGCTGGAGGCTGTGTGCAGCCTGCCTGCATCCCTCGGTGGGGGTCGGGGGCCTCGGCTGAACTCTCAGTGTTCCTTCGCATGCGAACACTGTCCCAGGGAGTGGGGAGGCTGGGACCTGGCGAAAACCCTCATCTGTTCACACGCCACAGCTGGAAAGCGAGTCTGTAACCCTTGTTTCCTTTGTCTGAGACATTGGCCACATGCTAAACACAAACACTGAGATGTGTTTCCATAGTTCCTCCAGAAAAAAGACCTTGCCCTGCTCTTCAGGATCACTATGGCCTGACGGAGGTTACAGTTGTTTTCCCTGAGCTTCTGAGCAGACAGATTTCAGCTCTTTGATTCATTTTCCCAGATTGTTCCTTATGCACCAGTGTTGTCTGATCAGCCAAACTCTTAAGTTGTCTTTTCCACAGAAAGCACGTGATACCCTGTAGTGACTGTGCATTTAGCTGCTGGGCGTCAGGTGGCCACGAGCAGTACATCTGCCACTGTGCTCAGGCCCTCGCTGGCCTCGAGGCGTCCTCTCACGCCGCAGCAGCCCCTTGAACCACTTCCTGCCTGGCCTTCAGATCTGAACGCCAATGGGGTGAGGCCATCCCCCTGGCCCGTCACTGGATTTCCGTAGAATCGGAGAACTGGGTAGCCCCCAGCTTCACCTCGGATTGCCCAAAGGTTTTGTTTGTTTACTTTTCCTGAATCCACCAAGACTGACTTTCCCTCAAGAAGGATGAGAAATCCACATGACTGATTCCTGGGAGCTCCTTGGGGCTAAGGGGCCAGAGAGGAAGCCAATGAGCAGGATCACCCCATATTGCAGTCAGTCCTCGGTGGGCAGGAGGGTCTGTTTTAGGAGAGGGATTTCACTTTACATATGAAATATTCTGAGCGAATACTTGGTGGGAGAGAAGTGAATGCTCAGTGAGCACAGGTACAGCCACCTGTCACAGACCAGCGTCGAAATGGCACACGCCGGATGCCAAGGAGGTCCCTTCACGTCCTCACAAGCAGGGGCTGGGGCCAACAGTGCATCTGCAGATTTTATTGATCACCTATCTTGTCCTGAAAAACATATGTGCCTTTATCTATAAAAAGCTTGCTAGTGGGAAATAAAGGCCAGCCCAGTCACACCAGCGCCCTTGGGAAGACCTGCTGCCCACTAGTCTTTCCCATTTTACATGTATGAAAACTGAGGCTTTGGGGAATTTCCCAGAGACGCAACAGCCATGAGGGAACAGGACTGGAAGCTGAGAGGTCCAGCCAGAGAGAGCAGCTCTCTCCTGTAAGGCATGTCAGCAGGGACCCAGCTCATCTGCAGCCCAGGGCTCTTTGGTGCGAACAGGTCACATAGTCTTATGAGTTCACAATGCACCAATTATCAAGGGTCAAGGTGAGAAATTTAGCAGAGAGGCAGCCGGCTCTCTCGGTCAATTCCCAGACACTTCTGCAGCCCCTGTGTTCATCAGGGCCCCACATTCCACCCAGGGGTGTGATGAGCTCCCCGTGACCCCCGTCCTTCATTAGCTGGGCTGAAGCTGCTCTGGCCTAGCATACATCCCCAGGTAGGGAACCAAGAGACCCGAGATGCTGAGTATCGTGTTACCTTCTGAGGCCGCGCAGAGCAGTGGTGGAGTGGGCGGAGCGTCCAGCTGTGGCCCAGCTCCTCCGTTAATGCAAGCTGCCCTAACAGCCATTCCTGTGGACAAGCCCACTTTGGAATGTGATTTCATTATCTGTCTATGTTTCCCACTGAAATTTATGTTTTTCATCACTTCTCAAATGTACACTTTTTAATAAAGTTGTCATCCCACATAGCTCTTTGCTTGTCCCCATGGGCACGTGTCCACAAAGAAAGGTACTTAGAAAAGCCCGACACAGTGGGGTCATGATAACTTTGGGACAGCGTGGATGGCACTGTCCTGATGACGTCGGGGTTTGGAGAGATGCTTGCCGCCGTGGTTCCAAATGGGCCACCCTTCCTCCCCAGCAGCTAGGTGTCCTGGTCAAAATGGTCTCCCCAGCTCTCTGGAAAAATGAATCCACCGTTTGCTGGTGTCTTGACCTGGGCTGGCTCCTCCGCCTTCGCTGTGTGAGCACAGGCTTCATTGCACTTGACATGGGAAACGGTAGCTCTCCAAGGGGCGCCTGCTGATCCCTGTGGCCGCCCTGCCTGCGTGGGGGATGTGTTACCTCTGTCCTGCTGGTTTCCAAGGTTACGCTGATGTGTATCATGATTTAAGGTGCCCCATGCTTGGCCAGATCAGATGTGGAGTGTGCCCAGCCCTCTGGGAGGTCCCTTCCTAGCGTCCTGTGCCCACCTTGGCCATTCACTGGCTGTCTTCTCTCTGACTCCTAAAAGTGGGATCATTCAGGGCGCACATCCTTTGCTGGGCTGGCTTCTCTCACTGCACAGAATGTGTGTGAGTTTCTTCCAGGTTGTTAGGTTTCCTGGGACTTAGTCTTCATCGGCACTCTATCCTCTTCTGTACCCAGATTTCCACACTTTGTCCCTTTCCTGTTGAAGGACACCAGGCTATTTTCAGTTTGGGGGTCTGATACATAAAGCTGACACAGTGCCTTGTGCACATCTTTGGTGAATACACGCATTCATCTTTGTTGTGTTTTTCTGTCCTTGTGTAACGAATCGCTGCAAACTCCGAGGCTGACACCACAGCCATTGTTATCTCATGGTTGCTGTGCCCAGGAGTTGGGCTCTGCCTGCTGGGCCCTCTCTGCTCAGGGTCTCCCAAGGCTGCTGCTGGGGTGCCAGCAGGACATGTCCTTCCTGGGGCTCTGGGGCATCTTCTGGGCTGGGCGGCTGCTGGCAGAGGCAGTCCCTTGGCACCGCAGAACTGAAGCCTGCAGAGGCCGCCCAGAACCCAGCCATGCATCCCTCACTTGGGGCAGTTTGCTTCACAGTCAGAAGGAGGGTGTCTCTCCTCAGTCAGTGAAGATGAGCCTTACCCAGCGTAACACAGTCATGAATGATGCCCTCTATCAAACCTCCACCATATAACACAACCTATTTGAGGGAGTGACGCCCATCACTTCTGCCTGGTAATGTAGTTAGAAGCAAATCACAGGGACCATGGCCCTTGGGGCTGAGAATCCACACAAAGACATTAATACCGGGTGCAGGAATTGTAGAGGGTACTGCTCTCCACGAGACAGCATGCAGACCTCCAGCTGACATTGCAGGGCCACCACATGGGTCCCCATCGGCTCTAGCAGACATGGAGCTGGTTTTCCATGAGGTTGTGTGAATACACATTCCTTCCTGCAACGCATCAGTGTTCTAGCTCTTCACCTTTGCCCAGATGGATATTCACAGCTCTGGTGTCTCTTCTCCAGTTTTAACCCTGTAGTGACTGTATTGTAATATCCCTGATGAATTAGGGTGTGGGCATATTTTCCTAGGCTTGCCAGTCATTTGGATACCTTTCCACAGCACATGTTCAACTTCCCCTCATTTCTGGGGTGCTGTGACACTGGCCAACAGCAATATGTTACATACACATATGAGCCTGGTAATTCCTAAGTGATAGGAAATAGGTTATTTTCAATTCCCCCATACACTGGTAAATACATAAAATGCTAAAACTGTAATATGGCAGTGTCCCTGAGGACATCACTGTGGATGCAGAAAACACAAACTGTGTACAGTTAAATCATTAGAATTTGTAAGTAAGGTTAGCAAGTCAACACACAGAATACTTTGTATTTTTATTTACAAGCAACAATGAACAACAAAAAAGAAAATGAAGTTTAAGTGGTGATATTTATAGAACAGCAAAAAATTTCAGCAGGAAGAAATCTAGTAAAAATACACAAGACACACAGACACACATCCCTGACAGAAAGTAAAAAGAGGAAACAGAGGGAGATACCATGTTCATGGATTGATCTATAGATTCAATGAAATCCCAATTGGTATCACAGACACTCTTTTTTTTGTAAAAACAATAGGTTCATGTGGAAATTCAAAAGCCCAGGAACAGCTCAGACAACCTTGGACAAGCAAAACAAGATTAAAGGATTTCCTTCAGACATAACAGTTAAAGCAGAGACAGTTACTAACACAGCATGCTATTAGCATGAAAATAGGAAAGTACAGAGATATACACATCTGAGCATTGATTTATGAAATTGGTAGTTTTGGTCATTTGGTAATACATGGAAAAATACAAAATCTGGCCCTTAATTAAACCATATCCCCAGAATAATTTCTGGTGGATTGCATACCTAAAATCAAAAGCAACACAACTTTCAGAAGTCATATAACATAGTATTTCCATGAACTTGAAATAAGAAATGGTTTCTGTAAGCAGACATACAGAACAGTGACTGAGTGGGAAAAAAGATACAATGATTTACGTAAAAATTACTGGATTTCTTCATCAGAAAACCACCATTAGAGAGTTAACATGGCAAGCCTCAGGAGATACGTGCCTCCCAAGAACTGACCGAGAACTTGCATTGGGCCATATAAAAACTCCTCAATATCAGTTATAAAAGAAAACCCAGGGTAGAAATGAGCAAACACTGAGATCACCCCAATAAACACTTGAGAACATGTTTGCCCCCTCAGTCGTCGTCAGGGAGATGCACGCCACATCCAGTGAGTGAGTGCATGTCACCACACACCCACTGGGAAAGCTACAATTTAAGTGTGACGGTGCCCGGCAGTGGCTGGGACGAGGGACACCCACCCTCTCACGCACTGCCTGCAGTGCCCTGGGCTACTATTCTGGAAAACTGTCTGGTGGCATCTCCCCAGGTGTGTACACACACCCTATACTGGCAACCCCACTTTCGGGTAAACACCTGTCTTAGGATAGGTACACCCAGGAGGGGTCCTAGTCCAAAAGTTCAATTTCAAGTCATTTATTTAAAAAAGTGTTTCCAAGAGGAACTGGTAAGTGAGTGGAGTGTACAGGATAAGACAGTGGAAAAGGCCAGGTGAGGCTGGGACCTCAGGAGACCCAGCCTCAGCTCCAGGCTGCGAGGGCACACACCTCGTAGAAGCTGTTGGTCTTGGGGCAGGGAGCTGGCCTCTGGTGAGGCCTGGCGCCAGCCTCCTGGGGCTATGAACTCCCCAGCCCTTCTGCTTTCCTGGGGTTTTCCTGGGTCTGCAGACCCTGGGACCCTCCTCAGATGAGGCTTGCAACTTGAGGGCTCAGCTGCAAACATCCTGACCCCAGGGCTCCTGGGAACCCATGGGAACCGGGTGCTTGGATGCTCTGGGTCCCCCTGGAAGCAGAGGCCAAGAGCAGATTAAACATGTGGGGATTTTCTTTGGGGCAGGCCTGTGCAAGGACAACCAGGGTCCCTGGACAGCCAGAGGCAGAGACACAGCTGACCCCCGGGGGAGGGCAGAGGGAGCAGGGGCCTGTCCCAGACTTCTGTACTGTCCAGGGAGGTTTGGTAACGCAGCCACAGTCCAAAGCCAGCCTGGCTCCGTAGGGCGGTTCTGCCCAGCATCCCATCCACCCAGGCCCTGTCCAGGAATAGCTCACAGGACACAGCTGAACACCACGGTGGTGATGGGTGTCAGGGTGCAGCTGGGCCCTGGCACATGCCGCTGCAGCTGGAGTCTAGCCAAGCCTTGTGTTGCCATCCGAGGGATGCAGTGCCTGCCACACCAGGAACAGGGCAGTGTGCACGTGGTTCCAGGAGCCGCCGTGGTGGTCCTGCGGCCCAGACAGAGCACTGACCCTGGCACCCAGGGCAGCAGGTGAGTGAGTCATGGCCCCTCCTCCCAACAGGGACTTTCAGGAGAGAAACTTCATCCACTACATGAGACATGGTGGATGCCACAAACGACACGCTGAGAGGAAGGGGTCATGTGACACCAATGAAATAAAAAAAAACCTATCTATGTTTCCATCTACAAGATCAGCGGACCAACTTCAGGGCGGAGGGAGGATGGTGATTAGAAGGGGCAGCAGGGCCTTTGCTGCGAGGATAATACTCCTGGGTGTCAGCAAAATATTTTCAGTTTATAAGCAACTTGCTTAACTATCGGGAGTTGTCTGTGTGTGAAGGTGGGTGTGTTAAGTACAAGCTCAGACCCCCTGGTTTTATAACATCTGATGTTAGTGGCTCATAATGCAGAGTCAAGAACCCGAGTTGGTGCAAAGTTCCCGTGTCTTAAAATAATTTCTGTAACTAGTTCTGGGGGCCCAAAAGAACCGTGTACCTAAACGTGTTCTTTTCCTTTTGGTTAATGGTATAAAGGATGTCACAACTCACAGAGAGTCGTAACTTGATCTGTGAACTGACCTGGACGCCCGGCATCCCAGGAGCCGGCTGCCTGGATGTTAGAGGCTTGTTTACACTGACATCACTCAAAAGCAGGGTTCCCGGAGTGACGGGAATAGATGTTGAAACGCCATCCGGCAGAGTGAAGATTTGCAGCAGGCCGTGCTCTGTCCGGCTTGCTCTGCTCCGCTCAAGACGCCACCTGGGGCGACCTGGAGTGAATGTCGTGTGTGTCGCGTGGGGTGGGCGCAGGACGCTTGATCTTGAGGTCTAGGTTGGCCCCCACCTGAGCCTGCAGACCCCTCGCTCCCTCTGGTGGGCCCTCCAGCGGCCCTGCAGCCGCCGCCTCCTGCTGGGATGGCCCTCAGCCCTGGGCTGGCTCATGCTCGAGCCTTAGGTGGCCTGCCGTGACCTCAGCGTGACTCACACGCGGGGTCAACGTTCTTGTCAAATTTCTTCAAAGCCTCTTTCAGGCCTGCTGTGTAGTTGATGACTCAGTTCCTGTAATTATTAGCACAGGATCCTTGGGGAGAGCAGTGTGGAATAGCTGGAATCACTTTCTTCTAAGGGACTCCCGTCCAGCACTGCAGCTCAAAATATCCTTCAGCAAGTGACTGGTGTTCTCTACCTGCCACTGTGAACCTGACATTCGCTTCTCATTTCACTGCAAGCACATCGTTTTTGGTGAGTTTTAACAAAACACCAAGAGCTCCTCAGAAATCCAGAGGCTGATTCCCTTGTCTGCCTGTGCAGAAAGCTGTCCCCCCTCAGTTTCCAATGTGGGGACATCAGGGCAGGAACGCGGCCTAAGAAAATCGATGGGCAGCAAGACAAAGGCAAGAACCCTCCGGAGATGATGATGATAAACAACGTAACCCTTTCTAAGCATATTCAGCCTCGAGCAACCATTTTCAATGCAGCTTGATTCCAATACCCTTGAAAATGAAAAGCAGGTGTTGAGGAATAGTGAGTAATACGTTGTCCACCATGTGTCTGCTCACGGGTGATGCGAGAGTTCAACATGCTTGAACTGCTTGGCACCTCCTCGATACGTCCCTTTCTGTCCTAGTTTCCAGTTTGAGGCTCGGGGGTCACACCCAAGGACAGGGACGGCAGGAATGGAGGCCCTGTCTGAGCTCCACATACCTGTCAACCTGGACGCGCATGCGTTTCAGTTCCTAGAAGCACCAGAAACATACAGGTGACTCAGTGGACATGTAGACCATGTAAGACTTCCGAACTATTTACAACTAACCCACACCTAGCTGCCTGGGAGCTACCAGGAAATATGAACAGGCTCTGGTTCCAGGGCTAACACATGACCCCTGTACATACGAGGTGTGCAACAAAATATCACTGATGTGTAGAAATAAATGTTGGCTACAGTGCAGCTGCTGTAAATCCTTTTCCTGTTTCACAGGCAACAAGGTGACTCAGATGGAGAAGGGTGGACAGGTGGAATGGGCGGCAGGTGCGGCTGGCAGCCCTGCATGGGCCACCCCAGGCTCTGGACTCCGTGTCCCACAACATCTGAGCACGAGTTCTTTGCCATCTGCCTCCATCACCAACCTCTGCTGAGCACAGGTCTGCGGCACTCCCAGAAAGGACAGCTTGATTAAAAATAGTCTTTCCTTCCCTGCTTTGAGTGTTCATGTTCTTTTTCCCTCTCCATCTTCACTTAAGGAAGCTTGGTGGTTTTTCTAGATTGCTCTGAGGGGAAAAAGGAAAAGATTTAAGTGAAGTCTTTGTGGAAACAATACCATTTCAGCTATGTTTATGTCAGGCAAGTAATTCCTGGTGCCACACTGTGCGGTGTGACCTTTCTGTTCTGTGAAAAGGCATCTTGTACCGCGGAGTAGATATTTTCTATGTCAATGGACAAAGTGAAACTCAGATTCATTAAGGATGAAACTCTTTGCTTCCCTGAAAACCAGTCTCTTGGGGCTGATCCACAAATGATGGCATTAAAAATGTGACGGCACTAAATGATAATACCTTATTATAAATGTAGTCAACATTAAAGAAATATGTATTACTGCAACAAACTGCATATGGGGAAATAAAGATGTGAACAGAGTCATGCCCATACTAGGTGTTCAAAAAATATTATTTTATTAGTATCAATTACCTTTTTTTAAAAAGAATAAAACCTGGCAACTTTGTAACAACATGACACCTGCTGATGCCTGATACCCACCAGCACCTCCTCCGCCTGCAAGCTGGCCTTTCATGGCATGTGATCACGTAAAATACAAACATTGAAGAGGGAATCTGAAATCATTTTCTGGATGCCTTAGTACTTAAACCAAAGCTTTCAGATGACAGAAATGGTGAAGTGAGCAATATTTTTTAAATTTCTTGTTTCCCATTACATACTCTAGAGATTATTCAAATATGAATTTTTTCTTAAATACAACAGCATCAAAAATATGAATGTCTCGGGAACTTCCTGATTAAAAAATAACTCATCTTACTGAAAAATGCCAAAATGCAGAAACAGTTCATGTGCAGTTCTAGCCTCTGTTTGACCAAAACTAGCCAAGGGAGTATTTGCTTCTGCAGTTCACCTGTGCATGCTGAGGGAGTCTAGGGAAGAATTATGAACTTAGCATGGAGTTTTGGAAACAGAAGTTGACATGGAATAACTGTGCATAAAAGTTTAAAGAAAAAGAAAATCTGGAAGATATTATGCAGTGAAATATGTTACTTATAAAACTGACAGAGCCTGAAATTTGTATAGACATCCAGGAAAGAGAGTGAGTTGAAGTCTTTCCCTGAAATGTTTATTTCTGGTAAATGTGTTTTACACGAATGAGTCTTTAAGCAACCATCACCCAGTTTCAATAACTGAACCACAATTTAGAAAAGTGTGAAATGGAGACAGTGGCCACATGTTCAGGAAGGTTGGAAGAGTCAGTTTTAGAGGAGTGCAATGTGTGGGTTAATGCAGATTTATATGAAAAATACTGCATTAGGGGAACCACAGGCATGCAAGTATTATTTCTTAAAGGTTGTGAGTTCAGCCAAGAATAAAGACATAAAAGAGAAATAAAAATTCTATCCCAAAGCTCATGCATTTCCTTTTCCAAAAGCATGACCAAATATTCCTTGAATTCAACATTCAAAGTCATTAATAGCATCAAATAATGTGAGCTGTTGCAATGGCTTAAACAATAAGGGAATTCTTAGACCTTAAAAGGTGGGATGGATAATCAAGATGTTGCTATAGAAAGTGAGTTTCTCTAAATGCATTAGAACCTCTACTCAAACAATTAAGGGATACAAGGTTAGAAATAATTTAATAGCATTTGAACAATAAGATTCAGATTAAACTCACATGAAAGGGTGAGGTTTTAATCTTTTTCATCAGCCATCTCTAGTTCATTCCAAACCCTCCAGGAGGACCCTGAGCTCATGGCCCTGTGTGTCATCTTCACTCTGCCCATCCAGGCTTCACACGTTGAGTCACTTAATGGTTCTCCAAATTGGTAAGCAAATAATTCCAGGTTATTTCAATATGTGTTTAGAAGTTAAAGTACCAGAGAATCAATGAAGAAATTATACCAAATTGCTATAATCTCTTTTGCAGGTAGATGCAGAGGGAACACTTCCTAATTCATTGTGTGAGACCAGCTTTACCCCAATACCAAAACCAAAGACATTTCAGGGAGAGAAAAACTCTAGACTTGCTCTAGAGATTCATGCAGTCCCAATCAAAATCCCAGCAATTGATTTTATGGGTATTGACAAACTGGTTCTAATGTTTGTATGGAGAGAAAGGGCCCAGAACAGCCAGCCCAAGACTGGAGGAGAACAAAGGTGGACCGACACTACCCAACTTCAAGACTTCCTGTAAAGTTGTAGTCATCAAGACCGAGTGGTGGTGGTGGGAGAATGTGCAGGGAGCTCAGTGGAACAGAACAGAGAGCCCAGAAACAAACCCCCATAAACAGAGTCCATGATGCTTGACAATGGAGCAATGACAACGCAGTGGAGCAGAGACAGGCTCTTGAGCAAATGGATCCACAGGCAAGAAAATGAATCAAGGCACACACCTTACACCCATCAGAGAAATCAGCTCCAAGTGGATCGCAGACTAAACATAAAATGTAAAACTATAAAACTCCTGGAAGATAACATAGGAGGAAATCTAGATGACTTTTCAGATATAAGACCGCAGGCATAATCCATGAAAGAAATAATGGGCAGTCTGGATTTTATGGAAATTAAGAACTTGTGAAGTGAAGAACTTTATCAGGAGAAACAGAAGACAAGTCCCAGACTGGGAGAGAATACTTGTAAAGACGCATCGGATGAAGGACTGTGATCCCCAATATGCAAAGAACTCTTAAAACTCAAAAATAAGAAACAAGCAACCTGACTCAAAAACAGCCTAAAACCTTGACAGTTCACCAAGGAAGACATGCAGGTGGGTTAGAAAGCACATGGAAGCGTTCTCCATACCGTGCATCATGGCGGTGGGGGTAGCAGACTCATGCGACGGATGCCACACGTCTACTGGGACGACCCGAATCTGGAACGATGACAACACCAGATGCTGCCAAGGACGTGGGCCAGCAGGAACTCATCCTTTGCTGGTGGAAAGCCAAGTGGTGCAGCCCCTTCGGAATGCAGCTCGGTGGTTTCTTACAGAACCAAACATTCCTCACCATGCCGTCCAGCGCCTGTGCTGTTTGGTTCTTGCCCAAAGGAGCTGCTCTGTCTACACAAAAGCTGCACATGATATTTATAGCAGTAACTTTATTCATAAATGGCAAATCTTGGGAACAACCCAGGTGTCCATCAGTTGGTGAATGGATAAATAAACTGAGGGACATGGAAAGACGTGGAGGAACCTAAACACCATCGCTCACAGACAGCAGCCATTCTGAAAAGGCCCTGCGCCATGTGGCTCCGACTCCAGGGCGTCTGGGAAAAGACACAGCTGAGACAGTGAGGTCAGTGGTTGGGGGATGGGGAGGAGGACGACTGTGTGGGGCATGGAGGGTTTAGGGCAGTGAAGCTACACGTGTGTCCAAACCCAGGGAACGCACGACACCACGAGGGACCCTGATGTGAACTGTGGACTCCAGGTGAGGATGACGTGTCCAGTAAAGGTTCATGAGATGTATCAGGGGCATCTGGTGGGGATGCTGATAACAGGGAGGCAGTGCGTGTGAGGGGGCAGAGGGTGGGGGATCTCTGCACCTTCCCCTCAACTTTGTTAAAAACCTAAAACTGCTCTCACAAAATGAAATCTTAAAAAATTAATTAAAATGACCAAATATTTTGGATTAATACCTTACCCAAGAGTTTGAAATAGAGAATTGCTAAAGTAAAAAAGACATAGAATGTATCTAATCAGGGCTTGGAGAGCAAACCGTTCTATATTGTTTGACAAGTAATGTAAATTCAGGAAAAAGTGATCAAACAGAGGATTTCGCTTCAGAAAAATGCATTATTCAGTTTACATCTTTTTTTATGACTGTCTGGGTCCTCTGGGAAGCAGATGCCAAATCAGAGTTAAAAGTGCAAGAGATGTATGGGGTCTCCACATCTTGAAGAAGGGGGGAGGCAGGGGTGGGCGGTGAGCACAAGGCGGGGCTGACACCCAAGGGGAAGTGGGGACAGAGAGGAGATTTGGTGCAAATGGCCTCAGGCTGGTCACTTGATGAAGGATTTTCATTAAGTGCCTTGCTAGTACCATCTAGACAGTGACGCAAGGGAGGCAGAGGTCAGGCGCCACAGGAAATGGGATAATAGGGTTTCACATTCTTAGAGTTTCACCGTCTCCTAACCATCGCTGCACTGCCAGCCCCTCAGATCAACCACAGATGCATTCCATTCCTCCTCTATTTCCATAAAAAGCAGCTTGGGATTTATAGTTCAGCTTCCAAGAGTAGCGGACGGAACAGCAGATAGATACGTGTGAAGGGTGGTGTGGGGGCGAGTGCCAGGCCTTCTGAGAGCCTGTGGCCGGCCTGGGGGACAGCCTGGACCACAGGCAGAGGTGTCCCTCATCACACTGTACGAGTGACAAACTCCAGCATTACCACATTTTATCCATTCCCTGCCCCAGAATTTGAATTCCATTTAAGACGGAATTATTTTAAGGTTAGTTCTTCAATAAATTTAAGAGGACATAAACTAAGAAAAATGAGTCTTTTTTTCCCCTGGACATCTGCAGTTTACTCCCAGGGACCAGACTAGTGAGCATGAATCAAACCCACTTGGATTACTTTAATCCTGATAAATGCCTGTCAAAGCTCCGGGGACGTTTTATCCCTAATTCAAACACAACTTTCAAGATACTAAAAAATCTAAAGTCTGCATCTTCTCACAGGAGAGTAGCCTGTGTTTCAACTTCCAGAAAGAGAAATTTCAATCTGGTGAAGGACCCTACATTCGGGGTAACCCCACAGGTTTCGACCTTTATCATCCCTCTTTCAAACAAGTCATTCAGAACATCACTGTCGGTCATTGGTAGCCAGGCGTAGTGGTTGCTCATGTGTTTTCACAGGGAATACTTTAAATATTTGGTTGTATTTTAGACAAAAGTAAAGAACTTTTAAAAACCCATTTTCAGATGTATAACTCAAATACAAAACCAATATGTCAAGCATTTAGTGGCAGAAAAATTGCATTTTCCCAGGATCCATCATTTTCTTCTCTTTAAGTGGACACTTCTCTGCAAGCAAAGCCTCATGTTATTAGGGTGTGGGAGACGGATGGAATGTGTCCCAGTCCACCAAGTTATAAAGTTCTGTGGGTATGTCCCTTGTGGCAAGACAAGTCGGAAAAAAAAATGTTTTCCATGGTAGGAACTTAATAGATTCAAAGAACAATAGAAGAATATTAGGCTTGAAAGGAAGCTGACAGGTGCTTTATTTTATTAATATCTCTGTTGCAAAAACACAGATAACTGAAGCCTAGAGTGGTGAAGCCATTTGACCAAAAATGAATAGAGAGTTGATCACAGTGGGAAAACAGGGTCAGAAGAGGTATTACAATAAAAGTTTTGCTTAATATAATTTAGTAGTAAAATACATTAGTGAATTATAAAATTGAAGTAGCATGGTACAGGGGTGTAATTAAGCGGATAAATCAATCCAGAAACAGATATAAGCATATACTAGAAATTGATTTATGAAGGTTAACATTAAGAAGAGCAGAGAAAGATTGGACCACTCTTGGGGCAATGGACCAAACATTGTGCAAAAATTAAAGTTACACCTTAACAGCTGCCTTTCAGATAAGTCTAAAGTCTACTGCAAAATGAAATCATGTAAATGTACCAGAATGAGATGCAAGCTGGCACACTTGAAAACATGTAGATCAGCTTTCTCCCCTTGGTGTCCTCTGAGCTTCCTGGATCTGTGGTTTGGTGTCTGACATTTGATTTGGGGAGATTGTTAGTTATGTTGCAGCTTTCACTGTGTGTCTTCCTCTCCTTGCTCTCCTGGCATCCTTGGCGTGCCGACGGGACTCGCTCAGGCGCCTGTGGACTAGCCCTCATGCTCCGCGGCTCCTTCCTCGGCCATGTGTGGTCCCTCATGAGCCCATCAGAAGCATCTTCATTTCTGCTGCAGAGCTTTTCTCTCCGGCACATATTTTTGGCTCTTGCTCAGGGTTTCCAGCTCTGCCTTGATTTCCCACCTGTCCTGCCCGCCTTCTGTTTGATCATCAGGGCCCTTAGCTTATTAGTCAGTTAGATCCCACACAGTCATCCCCACAGCCCTGCCCGGGAGTTCTGCCCCTCACTCTTTCCCTTCATGCTGGGCTTTGAACACCTCGTAACTTTCTCCTGAAGGCTGCACAGGGCGCCCTGGGTAGAAGGAAGTGCGTCCTGTGGTTTGAGTCAGCTGTGGGCCTGTGCCTCTGGGCTGTGACGTCACCCTGCAGCGCTGTTGTCTCCCCCTCAGGTGAGACAGGGGCCGGAGGGACTGGCCGGGGGTCCTGAGAATTCCCCGGCACTTGCAGACTCTGGGCAACTGGATTCCCGCAGGGCTGTGGTGTTTTAGAACGGTGCCTTTCCCTCCCCCGCCCAGAGCCCATGCACTTTTCTCCTCCAGTTCTAGCAGGTGCAGCTCACAGAAGTGTGGGGGCCCCTGAGTCTGGACTCCTGGAGATTTTATCTTTCAGCTTGTCTGCACGGAGCCCCCAGAAGCTCACCGATCGCATGCTGTTCCCTTCCTGGCCCCAGGCTGCAGCATCTGCCCTGGGGAAGCGTGGCCTCCACGGCACCATTTGCCAGCTGCTGCCCCCAACTCTGTGAGCAACACTTTGCTCTGCACCCTGACTCCTTACAGGTCTGAGCTGAGTGTGTTCAGCTTTTCCCTTGTGGCTAGGAGGGAGCGGTGACTTCCAAGCTGCCTACCTGCCACACTGGAAGGATTACAAACTTGAGAGCAACACATCAAAAGGTTATAATATATCCTATGAAGTCACATAGTTGTTAGAAACACCCAACATTCCTGCTGCAGGTGGGTGATCAGATAAATTACAGTTGAACCATGAAGTTTCAGAAGAGTATCTTGTGACATGGAAAATATTCCCTATATATTGATAACCAAAAATAATGTGTTAAAGAGAGAATGAAAGTCATCTTACATAATATAAAGACAATGGAAGTAAAATCCACATACATTTTATGCCAGCTCCAAGAAGATGAAAATTATATATTATATATATTTATAAAGTTATATAGTCAATCTGTTCTACTGATATTATATTAAAAAACAGATGTGTCAAAGCTTTGATGTAGAGATCTATAAGACTGCACCATGTGGCTAAAGAGAGGAAGCAGGGTGCCCTTCATGCACAGGGTGCAAGACTATCTAGTAAAAGTGCCAGTTGTCCTTCTAGCCGACCTGGAAGGTTCTACCATATTCAGCAACGTGTGTGTGTGTGTGTGTGTGTGAACCGACAGTTG
The DNA here is from genome assembly GCA_032199065.1 of Smutsia gigantea. Taxonomy (NCBI): domain Eukaryota; kingdom Metazoa; phylum Chordata; class Mammalia; order Pholidota; family Manidae; genus Smutsia; species Smutsia gigantea. The sequence goes on from JAVSCE010016333.1 coordinate 145,722, forward strand.
ATTCTAAGCCTTCTGTAATTTACTCAGGACCAGTAAAAGCTAGGAGGCTGCTGTACTGGTCATAAATTTCAGAATTTATGATAAAGCTGCCGCACGATAAAGGCAGCTTGGTGCTGACACAGAGTCATCGGGGCCAGTTAACTGGGAACGCAGTATAGACTCAGGAAGCTCAGCTTGCACATGTGGGTACTGGACATAATAGCCAGAAAATAATGGTCATTTTAATAAATGGAATGATTGTGGATCCATACAGGGGAAAAAAGAGATTGTATCCTTCCTTCACATCATTTATAAAATTCGATTCCAGGTGGATCATACTTAAATGTGGAAGGTAAAGCAATGGCACCTAAGAGACAACACAGGAGAATTTCTTACAGTGTCGGAGCAGGGGAAACAGTTTTTAGACAAGTCTGAAAACCACTGGCCATAGAGGAAAAGATAAACTGTATTAAGTTTTAGAACTTCTCTTCGACCAAGGAGCTCACAGCCAGAAGTCAGGTCATAGTGCTGGGAAAAAATACTGCCAGCAACAGCAATAGCAAACAATCCCAAAAGGAAAACCCAGGAGAAAAATGATCTGGAAATCTGATCTGGCCTTTCACCAAAGAGGAAATCCAAATGGCCGATAAGCACATGGGAAGGTGAGTGTGCAGTCAGCGAAGTGTGATTACAGGTACAGACAGGCGAGCAGATAGAGAGAAGCTGTGGACACTGAGGCAGAGGTGGCCTCAAGTTAGGGCGCTGACACAGCGAGCACAGGCCTGCCTCCCCCCTCCGGCGGGACAGCGGGCTGCTGCAGCCCCCGCGGAATCTGTTGGTCCCATCCGCCATTCCTGAGGCCATGTGTCCCTAGGGCCCAGCCATTGCCCCTCGGGGAAGAACCCCAGGGAGCTGCCTGCTCACGTGCGGCAGCCGAATAAGGGACGTTCCCACAGACTCACGGGTGACAGCAGATGCATGTCACACGTCCATCCTGGCCAGTGGCAAGAGCGCTGTTGTCTGTTTCACACGTGTTGCTATGATCAAAATGCACGAGTGGTCAGCATGCGCAATACTATGAATTAATCTCACAAATCAGTGTTGAGCTAAAGTTGATGGACACAAAAGAATGTATATTTTAAGATTTTAAAATAGAAAAAGAAATACCTAAAGCAGTGGTAAAGGATGCATACATAGGCATGTGGTAGAATTACAAACCAGAGCAAGAGACTTACGACCTTATAGGTAAGGATAGAAGTTACCCTAAGTGGGAAAGGAGCCCATGGATTCTCCACATGGGGTTTACTCTATGTCATCATTCTTAACCTCTGCAATTATGTTTTAAGCTTTCATAGGTGTGCTATGCTTTCCAAATATATAAGTTAAAAATGTACCATACACATCATTTGGAAACTATCTACAAGAATAAAGAAACCGATATGTAAACCCGTTTATTAACACGTTAGAAGTTACCACTGGGAGCATGATTACGGGTTCCTACAGAATTTGCAGTGACCTATTTGTACAACAAATATATTTATTTTATCATTAAATGGGGAAATAAACTTAAAGGTGTATATCTAGGCTTTGTATTTTAAAAAAAAGCCCTGCTTGCATAATCTAAATTGTTAGCAGTGTGCTAAATGGCATATTCTATATATCATAACAGCACACGCAAAGCTTTTTACACAAAGACTCGGAAATCATCGCAAAATGCTTTGACCCGACACTAGCAGGACATTCTCTCCGACTTTGTGACTCTGGCGATCCCCAGCTGGATGTTTTGTGCAGCCATTTATGTTTCTAATGTTTAAAAATTGCCATAGGTACAAAACCTTATAGGTAAAGTTTCAAAGAAACGATTGTGTCCCACATTTTAGCTGATGTTTCTGTGGAAAACTGCAGTTGTTGACATTAGGGGCTCTGAGGTGTGGGGCGGCCAGGCACAGCCCTGCCTTTCTGGGGGAGTGTCCTCGGCTGTGGGGCGGTGCCCAGCGGCATCTCCCACCCTCGGCGCCGGGCAGTGGGAAGGCGGGTGCTGGCCTTACTCAGGGTGAGCCGTGCCCGGAGAGGCTTGGCTCTGGTTTGGCCCTTTGAGTTGCACTTGCTGAATTTTTATGGTTATAAGGTGAGCTATTGAAACTCTGACTACTGTGTTGATTTCCCGATGTTTAAATTTCTCATCTTTGGTAATATGGGGAATACCACCCAAAATACACTTTTTAAAAACCATTGTAGCTCACATGCTGTTGTGGCTGGTAGAAAGGAGGCAGACGCTATGTGGCTCCTCCAGCCGGGTCTGGGCTCTCCCCCCCGGGTCTGTGTGGCTGGTGCAGGAAGGGAACCGGGCTCTGGTCACCGAGGGTTTCTGGATCTCAGGATGTTTTATTGCATATCTTTGTCCTGATATTGACCCAGTTATGGAACAACAGCCCTTTTCCTCAATCCTTCTTGCCCAC